>OOFC01049501.1:42773-58315 GCA_900323345.1 Pseudochromis fuscus | reverse complement strand
ACCAATAAACTGTCCCTTTACCACCCGTGCCCAAAAATATGAAAAAGGTAAAACAGAGAACCAAAGTCACAAACCAAAGATGGCCCAGGAGCGCCAGCCAAACAGAACAAAAGGACGTGGTTCCCAGCCAGCTGCTACGCAGCCGTCGTCCGAGTTCCACGGCCAACTAAAAAGAAAAAAAACCCCAACCTAAACCAAGTTAAGGTAAAGACGAAAACAGGACCACCGGACACCCCTGGGCTAAACTAAACAAACTGTCAGAAGAACAAAAGGCTAACCCAGCCGCATGGCGTGGCCGAGGCTGTGCTGCACCGTCCGCACACAGGCCGTGGCGCGCCTGGCATCCGTCGCGCACAGGAGTCTGGAGGAGGAGGAGAGAGGGAGAGCGCGCGACTCCAAGACGGGCCCTTTTATAGGCCGGCCGTGCGCGCTCCCGAGAACAACACCAAAACTCCAACACGTAAACCAAAACCTATAATGGTTACAAACAATGATAATACTAACTACAATAATAATAATAATATAGGAAAGCTATTCACTGAGAAAACAAATAAAGAAAAATAGGAAATTGGCCAACTTCACCATCTAAACTAAAAAAGTAAAAGAACACAGGAGAAATGTGGAAAACCACATGTGCCCGCAGCACATCACAGTAGTGTAGTAGTTTCAATGCCTGGTCCGACATTAGAGCTCATTGGATTGTTCTTCTCAGCTGCTATAAACTCATACAGTGCCTTTTCACATTTCCGGTGTTTTCCTAAAATAAAAAGGGAATCAATGCCTTCCTGTTTTTGGGGTAGTCTTCAAACTTAGCAAGGTACCATCTGCAAAGCAAGAAAGAGCAAAAAGAGACATTTTTCTTCAATTAGTGTACAATCCACTCCACGTAAACCGTCGTACTGACTGAGTGTGTGTAAATATTCTTACTTGTGGTGGGCCACAGCCCTGCTGGAGAGGACCACTGCAGTAAAGGTGGCAAAAGATACACTGTGAAGGGAGTGTCCAGCCAGAGCAAAGCCAGCCCACTCGGTTATCTCTCCTAAGAAGTTTGCCCCGGACACGTATTCAAACATTCCCCCTGCGGGAGGAAGACAATGAAATTAAAGCAGGTGTACTTAACATTTAATATGGAAGCCAAATATTTTACTAAATGATACTGGATGGCTTTTCAAATACTACAATTTAGCACAGAGTTGAAGGAGTGCTGACATTTCCACTATGTTTGGACACAATGTCGAGGCAACACAGTGTTAAAAAACTCAAAGGGCATTCACACAACTATCTGACCATAGATGGCTGAGCACTCACTATTTGACTGCAGGCCATGTGCTCAGCATTGCTGCTACCCTCTATGTGAAAATGGCAGATTCTTGGCTGAGGAGATTCCAGACGTGCCTGGAAGTTGATTTGGAGCAACAAAGCTCACAGCTTCCTCCCCGCCTCGCCTTCTCCACTTTATTTTCCTTCAGGGCCCGGGACGGATTGTTTCAACAGGTTCACTGTGAGTTCAGCCTCAAGGTGCTATTGTTGTGACTATGCTCCTATGTCAGGGGAGCCACTCTCTTTGTGAACCTGTTGTGATTGCTAATTCGTTTCGCAAAAGGAAAAAAAAAAAAAAAAATCCAGCTCATGGATTAAATTTGTCAAACATATAGTTTTATCTACATACTTCCCCCAAGGCTATTTGTCAAAAGGAATTTGGAGATGAGCCAAAATCTTGTTTACCCAACCTCCTCCTGACGTGTCACATCCCATAGATGCTCATCCACTTTCACAGAGTAAAAGGTCATGCACTAAAAGAAAAAAAACTCATCCCCGCTTGCTCCTCTCTGTTTAGCCCAGTTTGCGAATTAGCGCTAACCGTGGTACATTCGCTGCATAATGATGTTTTCAAGAGTTAGTGTAAATGAATAACAAAATGAAGTCACAACTCATTTAACTGTTATATTAACTTGCACAGAACCAGTGGGGAAAAAAAAACAGCCAGTACAGTGAAGAGCTTTGGAGTATTAATTAACTCGTTTCAGGATTTAGCTAAGGTAATTCAGTGGTTATATATTAAAGTGATGCATCTTATCAGTGCTTGTTTTAAAGGAGCAGTTGACACTCTGGAAAATAAACCGCTTTGATTTCTGTTTAGTATGAAGCTGAAGAAAGTAGCCAGTTAGCTTAGCATAAAATCAAGACTGGAAAAAGGGAGAAACGGCTAATAGCAAAACCCAAACTGGCTTTAATTACCTTCGTCAAGTAGTGTTGGATTGGTTGTTTTTCTGTTAGAAATGGGAAAACTTATGAACAGGTCTGAATGAGATTTTGGGCAAGCAAAGAGGATGGGATCCTGTCCAGATAGTATCCTGTAAAATTAGATAATCCCACTCTCTAAAAGATAAATGGGCAAAGGTTTTAACAAATGGCGACAGAAAACCAGTTGGGGGCATAACATACCACCACTGCACCTATGAGCTGGACATGAAGAAGGACAAGGAGAAAGAAGCCGTGGTTACAAACCATAGACTGTATAGAAATGGATGAAACAAGTGGGGCTCAAAAAAGGTCAATGCAATTCAAAAATCCTCATTAATATCAGAATCAAAAGGTTAGGCCCACCTCCTCACTCCTCCCTTCATATCCAAATATGGTCACTGCTGGCTCCCAAAAAAACAAACAAAAAAACATGGCGACGTTCAAATGACAAACTCTTGGCTTCAAACGGTCGTCCACAAACCAGCGGGTGAAATCACACCTGGTTCATTCATTTGTATAAACAGTGTTGTAAACTGAGAGCCATGAAATCTTTCAGCTCATCTTAAAAGGCCTTGTTGAAAATCTATATGCACATGCAGGGGGATCATTTCTAAAATAAAAGGATTATGTCTTTGTGGAAGTTTGTGCTTTCTTGTCTTTGTACAATGTTCTGTTTTTTTTTTTTTAATTTCAAATTAATGTCTTTTTGAATATGACAGTGGAGAACGGAGCAGAGCAAAGATATGCAATAAAAGTCCAGCAGGCTGGGAATCAAACTGGAGACTCTCAGCCTTTTAATTTAATATATTTTTGTATGAATATATAAATTATTCCTTGGTTCCTGATGAATTAATTTGATTATTCAAACTATTAAAAGTCCTGAAACTACTTTCTGAATCACTGCATCCTACAAGGCCCAATCCCTCAACTGTTTCCAACCACACATGAAAGCCACTACAACATGAACACTTCTTGCAGCTGAAGGCTTTATTTAGCACAAACACTGAATCAGACCGGCCCGCACACATACAGACGTATAATGTACTTGTTCCAGCAGAGGCCTTGCTCGCCATCCAACATGATTACTATCAACATCGTGTGGTTTGGAAAATTTCTATGTCTGTGTCAGTGAAAGCAAAACTGTACACACTACAAGTATTGTAAGTCGGTCCATATTAGAGTGAGTGCAGCAAGAACCTCTTCTGCACTAATGTAAGGGCTCACAGAGGGCGAGGCGGGGAGGAAGAGATAACTAGTGACAACCTGTGATTGTGCGTACGCTGTGATCTTGTATAATCAGGCGACCACACTGGAAAATTAGCATCTACGGAGACCGCGGCGCTCAGTGCCATGATGTGATTACCATTTTCTTTAACTTCCTTGTCACCCCACAGCAGTGGTGGAAAAAAGAAACCTCTGACATTGAATTCAAGAAGAAGCAACACCACAATGTAAAATGTAGTTAGCAGTAAAGGACCAGGAATAAAAATCAAAAGAGAAAACAAAACAAAACAAAACAAAACAAAACAAAACAAAACACTCACACTTTCACTGTGTTAAATGTAAGTATTTTAATGAAGTACGTACAGTACTGCAGAGGAGCGAGAGTCACATCAGGCAGTTACATATTAATTGTTTAGCATATTCACTGTGAAATTAAATAATAGACAAAATATTTAAGTGTTAAGTTTGCCTAGGTTTACATCAATACAAAAAGAACTAAACTATATTTTAAATGAATGAAGCTAATATGATGTCATCCATTGGTTTGTGCACTCGCACTTTGAAGCCAGGAGTTTGGTATTTGAAGGTAGCCACATTGGTTGTTTGGAGCCAGAAGTGACCATATTTGTATATGAAGGGAGGAGTGAGGAGGCGGGTCTGACCCATGAACCCGAGGACTCTGTCCAATGTGTGTGAGACTGGAGTCAAACTAACCACACCCATAAATATTACCCTTTTTGAAGCCTTATCATGAAATGATTTTCAGATGTTCCACCACATCACTGAGAAGAAGAGTCGACTTTAGTTAATGACATGAATGACTTGTGGATTGTGTATTGACTGAGTATTTCAGGATTGAAAATGAGGATTTTTGAAGTGAAATCAATATGAGTGTCTTGGAATCACCATCTAGTAGCCATGAGGAGTACTTTTTTACACTTCTGAATTGGCTTTATATTTGAGCCCTGGTTGCCGCGTCCATTTCTATATACAGTGTATGGTGGGAGATAAAGCCCTTTAGATACACAATGCCCATTTTAGGTTTTAGAAGGTACATTTAAAATTCAATAAAAAGGATAATTTTTGGATCAGTTTGTATCGTCTACACTTTCCTCTTTCTACCAGTTTAACAAAGGTTGAGTTTTATTTCCCAGTCCAATAAATTTTATTCTTTTGTTGTTAATGCAAATTTTAACTTTTGGGTTTTGATCCTCACCAAGGCTTCAAATCTAGTGGCGACTCTTCAGGAGATTCTGATCACTGACAGGGAAATATCCTTCTCAGTGATAATCCTGGAGAGAAATCTTGACTTCTTGACTTCTTGTCTTGCTTTTTTCTGTAGCATCCACATCATTCGATATATCAGACCGACACAGATCAACACTGAGCCAACAATTACAACTCGGTTTCTTTGTTAAAACTGCTTAATCTCACACACATGTCCTTCAATACTAAACCTAATCAAAACTGAAGCTGAGACTTGGCAGTTTCATGTAGTTTCTATTATTTTAATTTTAGGATCAAATGAGACCAAAAACCATCTGTGCTGTACATGTGCTGGACTGACTCAAAACCCTTACCTGTGGGGATCTTGTAACCGGTCTCTCCGGGCTTCCTCAGGTTCCTGAGGATGTGGTCAGAGTGCACATTCACCATCCAGCCAACCAACCACAGAACAGACCCTGAGGACAAAACCCAAAAGCTGCTTTAACAACAGATTTTACAGACGAAAGCCAGACAGCAAAACTGTGTTTTTTAGAAAAACACTTCAACATTTTGATAAATCCTCTTGTTTGCTTTCCTTACAGAAAGGACATAAGAAGATCAAAGGCACATGCATTTAAGGATTTAGCAGGTTCAGGGATTTTTTTTCTTCTTTTTCTTTTACCACGATGAAGAGTCGGGTCAGGACACAGAGACTGGACTTGGATTTATCAAACCTTACTGAAGGATTTAGGTCTTTCTAGCTGATGTATCTGCCTGCGACAGTGCAAGGGTGTGAGGATGCTGCTATGTGTGGTCTAAACCAGCAGAGTAACCCTCATTACTGATGTAATTAACTGGAAATACAAGGCCAGAGAGTAATAATCAATAAACATAAAGCAACTAATTCAGTATTTTTTTAGAAGCTCAATAAATACTGGGTATTTAACCTGAACCTCCACAGAACTGGAAAGAGCCACCATTTGACAGTCCACTTCTTCTCTGTCATCCACCCACACACAACATGTAAGGTTAACTTGGATTTGAAGCCCATTCACAGTGACCAACTGGGACGAGTGCCCGCTGCATGGCACGGGGATTTCTAAAGCCTGCCAGGGCTGGCGTTGCTATAGTGATCAATTGGCTTGTTAACAAACGTCCAGCCAAAAACCTTTGCTGCACTCATCTCGTGTCAGTGCAGGTAGTAAACCACTTTTTCTAATCACTGAACTAATGATGGCTGTATATTTGTTGAAATGTTGACCTGTTTCAAATCACCTGGCTTTATTTTCTATTTATCAGTATGACTGCCAATGTGACTTTCAATGCCTAAAATAATCTGTCTGAGTTGGACTGTGGTGGTTACAAATTAAAATTTAGGTCAGTAAGAGATTCATACATAGTATTTTACTCCCGCTACTCCAGAAAGACTGTGTTTACTCTATATACATGTTTATGTCTCTAGAGACTCCGACACTGTTGTCCTGTGATGGTTGTGTAGAAAAATGTTGAAGGCATCTGAATAAAAACTTTTTTCTCAAGATGAACCTTTCCCATTTACATTTATCTGATGCTGAAGTAAGGTTTGATGGGGTAATGCCAGTTTCCCACATTTTCCTGGAAAACAGAGGGAAGCCAAGAAAAACTGTCAACTCTGGGGCTTGTAAAAAAACATAAGAAGCACCTGTGGTGGAGCAGAAGCCAATAAGTAGAAATTACAATACAGCCAAATGAGTGAGCTTGTGTTTTTAAGCAAACTTTGGCCATTTCATTTATTTTTAATAGGAGGTAGGAAAGAGGGATCCAAAGGGAAATATTGTGAAATTGTGAAAAAGCAGAAAACACCCACCAGTGATGAAGCATGGATGTGTAACCCAAGATGTGGGGTACTCAGCATAATGGCTCAGGTACCTGATCTGCATGTAGCCATTATAGATGCAGAATACAATGGCCAGAGCGAATGAGACGAATGGTGTCGGTTTCCCTCCTCGAATTAAAAATGGATAAATAAGAGATCTGCAAAGGAACAGAAGAGTTTGTGACAAGATTATTTCAAGTTAGTTTGCATACTGGCTTTGACATACTGACATGGATTAGATAGTTTGTACTACTGATGTGTAAATACAATGCAGCTTCTTATCTTGCTGTGTCCATGGTTGAATTACATAAGCCTCCTTGGATTCACAGCGCACACACATGCGCGCGCGCGCACACACACACACACATTGAAAAAACACAAAACTGAGCCACTGGTTTAACTGCTTACCTCTGGACATAGTGGCAGAAATACATGGCAATGAGCAGCTGATTTGGTAGTACTGACGTTTTTCCAGAAGATGTCCAAACTACCAAACACAGAGGTATCAAGAAGGCAGGCAGCTCCTGAATGAACCACGCAACTTTGACATTAACTGGAAATCCGTACTTGCTCGTAGCATATCGTCCGTAGGGGACTTTTTCAAAAAGCAGTGTCACGAAAGTGCAGGCTGCCATGAAGACCATAAAGTAAGCCATGCAGTCCAGAATATACTGCTCCTTTTCTTCGGAGGAGAAAAGCCTTGATAGGAGTGCATCCATTGCGAAGACAGAGCTGTTTTTACAGAACTAAAAGGAGAAATAACACAAATGTAACTAACTTCTGCTAGTAGCTACTTCAGTATCAGCAACTGATGTACTTAGCTAGCACTACAACATGCTATGGATTGCATGCACGCTCGTAAATACACTAGACCAATCACAGCTCTTGAACTGATATGGTATCTAATCCTCTTGACCAATCAAAATGTCCTATGTCATAAGCCGGCCCATTTCGCTAATGATTATACATTCAATTATTTACATAACTACCTGTACATAATGGATTCTAGTGGTTTGATTACGTGTCGGCAAAAACGCTGACATTAAATTAAATAATATAATATACGCTACGTGCATTTATACAACATTCAAGCTGGAATAAATGGAGCTGCATCTTCATAAAAAACAAGTAAATACCTTTATTATATGAATTTAGTTAATCATATGGTGAATTTAGTTAATCATATGGTGATGTTATATCGCACTTAAAATGTCTAAATAGTTAGATTTTTTTCAAATTCAATAAGAAACGGGCGAAAGACGAAAACTTTATTTCAGGCGATTTTTGCGGCCACCTCGAAAGGGGTCCTGATTCACGTGCGTCAGAGCCAACACGTTCCGTGGATACACAGCACAGACGCTCTGCCTCAGACCCTCAGGAGATTTTACACTTTTTTCCGAGTCGCCGAGTAATTTATCCAAAGTGTTGTTTCTCAGGCTTTTCTCCAGAGTTGTCTGCTGTTCCAAGATGGGGAAAAGAAGCAGACAACGGCAGAAAAACCAGGGCACTGGCAGGGACAGCAGAGACAACGCTGTAAGACCCACACTCCTGATGCTGCACATCTAGCTAACATTAGGGGCTCACTCAGGCCACATGTTAACTATATTCAAAATGTGTAAATGCGAAAGGCACCGAGTCGACCACCTGGATATATTTTTGTTGGTTATCTTTAATTTACGTGTGCAGACACGAGGCTGCAACGTCAGAAACCATCGTTGTTAGCTGCAGTTAACTTTCTGTATTTTTCAAGGAAAATTTGACCACCATTTGTCACTTTTAACCTTCCATAGAACTGTGTTAATCCACAGACAAGCAAAACATAAGTTTACTTAATGCAAGTCGTGATTGTCAAATCAAACATCCAAGGGCAAGCAGCAGCCATGTAAAGATGCAAGAGATTTATTGCCATATGCATGGTAAAATAGAAGTTATATCATACAGGTAAATTCTTACTTGCCTCGTCCACAAAAAAATATCGTTAAGTTTGTATGGAAACAGAGTCTAATATGTTGCTGTATAAAAGTGCTACACATTGATTACTACTGCCCAAACTGAACCATTAAACCATACTAAAATGTAACAGGTCTTATAACACGTTGCTGAAGTTTTTATCTTTGACCATAAGCAAAAACTAAATTATCAGTTTTTGTTTGAGTGATATTCAATGTAAAATGTAGATTATAGAAGACTGTCTGTGTTTTGTTGGTGGTTTCCAGTTATATCTGTATGCAATGCCTGTTGTACGCGGTAAATGGACTGCCATACAAGGTAGTAGCCAGCCATTGTAAGAAACTCTTGTCCAACGTCACTTTGACATAAAGAGGCAATTTACAGAACTGCCAACCCTACGGTTCAGTTATTAAAAATGTCCAAAGATATGACCCCCACTTATTATCATGCTTTCATGTGTTCCAGGGCTGGGGAGCGGGGTATGCCGACATTGTGAAGGAGAACAAGCTGTTCGAGAACTATTACAAGGAACTAGGCCTCGTTCCTGAGGGAGAGTTTGAGGAGTTTATGGATGCAATGAGGGAACCACTGCCAGCAACCATCCGCATCACTGGATACAAGAGGTGAACTGGACAGATCTATAACTTGGACTCATGCTTTGTCTGTTTCAGGTTCAGCTCCATGCAATGGGTTGTCACATGAGTGGGTGGTTTGAATTAGTCATATAATGTTGGATCACTGCTGCCTGGATGGAAATATTTCAGGACCAATTCCTCCTCTTCTCTGCTTTGTTCCAGCCATGCCAAGGAGATCCTCCACTGTCTGAAGGAAAAGTACTTCAAGGACATTCAGGAGGTTGAAATCGATGGGCAGAAGATCGAAGCTCCCCAGGCTCTCAGCTGGTAACATATCACATGGTTTTTCCCAAGGGTAAAAGTACACACGGATTTAAAACTAGAAACTCAATACAGGCCGTGCCTGTCTTCTCCAGGTATCCCGATGAACAGGCCTGGCACACTAACATGAGCAGGAAGATCATTAGGAAATCTCCGCTGCTGGAGAAGTTCCACCAGTTTCTGGTCAGCGAGACTGAGTCGGTGAGTCACACACTAACCAAACATAGAAATTTACCAGAAATGTCTGTGGCTTAAATAAATAAACAGGAGCACTGCAGGTTTTAAACATTGGCTGTGGGAGAGGAAAGACAGTTGAAACAACAATGAAAGCAAAATGTCAGGAGTGATGGAGAGATGACCCTTATTTTTGTGTGTGTGTTTTTTTTTCTTGCAGGGTAACATCAGCCGACAAGAAGCTGTCAGCATGATCCCTCCTCTGCTCCTGAAGATTGAGTCCCATCATAAGGTAGAACCTCTGCCCTTTTTTAAAGGTTGAAAATAGTAGGTCTGATGGTGCTTAGTTCCCCTTTTTTGTGGTTTGAAAATGACTGTTTAAAAACATACATTTGTTGAAGTGTTGAAATGTGCATTTCTCCCTAGATCCTGGACATGTGTGCAGCTCCAGGGTCAAAGACAGCCCAGCTGATTGAGATGCTCCACTCGGACATGGATGTGCCATTTCCAGGTAAGAGAAACACATATAAATCTAGAAATATGTTATCATGGCATCTTAAACTAAAGTAACACCCTCCTCCATTAACACTGTTATTTTAATCTCCTCCTCCACCCTCCAGAGGGTTTTGTCATCGCTAACGACGTGGACAACAAGCGCTGCTACTTGCTCGTGCACCAGGCCAAGCGTCTCAACAGCCCCTGCATCATGGTGGTCAACCACGATGCCTCATGCATCCCCACGCTCAATATCGATGCAGACGGCAAGAAGGACATCCTCTTCTACGACCGCATCCTGTGTGATGTGCCCTGCAGGTCAGCTCATGTGTCTGAATCACTGGAAGATAAAGAAGAGGGTTCAGGGTTTGCTGAAGCAAAGAAATATGGTGGATAAGGTCTACGGATGGAGATCAGGCGTGCCCAGGGTGTTTGTAACTTCCTTTAAGTGGCTGTGAATAATGTCAGATATCAGTACAGAGGTAAAACATGCTCCACATCCTTCTCTCCTGGAAGTCTAGCATCATTTTATGGCCAGAACAAAACTGCATTAGTAGGCAAATGTTGCGTGAGTTTGGCCAGCGTCAGTGTTGAAGCCAGAATGCCACTGCCAAACACAACAGAGGGAGAGGGAGGGGGAGGAAAAGCAGTAATGAAGACAGAGGCAGGCCAGCCGGCAGGCAGCAGTGATGTGAGCAGTCAGCTAAAGCCCAGCGTTTAGACAGTTAGTGCTTCGCAGACATTTTTGCGCTGTGAGAAGTGTCGGGGATCTCTGGTGGTTTCAGTGCCTCGGGCCAAACCGGGGTCTCTGTCTGACTGGTGCCGCTGTCTGCTCTGTGCTGTGCAGCGGGGACGGCACCATGAGGAAGAACATAGACGTGTGGAAGAAATGGACGACCAGCAACAGCCTTCATCTCCACGGGTGAGTGCGGGGCGGGGGTGGGAGTGGGTGCTCATACTTTTGTGACAACACAGGAATCCATGCAGTTGTGTAGTCGACCAAATTGACTAAACAACAGGGGACTGGAGTGTGTTCTTTTGGTTCTAGTGGAAAAAGTTGGCAGTGTGACAGAGTGTGTGTGTGTGTGTTTGCCAGACTCCAGCTGCGTATCGCAGTGCGCGGGGTTGAACAGCTGGCTGTGGGAGGGAGGATGGTCTACTCCACCTGTTCACTCAACCCTATAGAGGACGAAGCTGTCATCGCTGCACTGCTGGAGAAAAGTGAAGGTGGTAAACACACTAACACACAAGGTTATACATAATGTGTTAAACATTTATTCTTCAGGTTTATTTGTTTCGTGCCCTATGAGTTTATTTTATTCTTTGTTGTTCAGATGGCTTCTTATGAATAGTTATGTGTGCGTTAAAAGGCAGCATTACAGAAAAACTAATGAACTAATATCAATGATTTTTAAAAAGATAATGTGCCACCAATCAGAGGATGGGATCTTGTTGGGGAAAAAATCCCAAAAGAATGGGTGAACATTTAAACAAGATGCTGTAGCTGTTTCACCACAAGAGGGCAGCAGTGTTCAGTCTGTAGGATCAGGACAACTGGACTATAGATAATGTCCAAGTGATGTCACGGATCACGTCAATTTTGCTTTAGCAGGCAGATTGGACGGCAACCGTTGGCGGCATACCATGTGCTGTATTAGAGCGAAATGGGTATTACAGATCTGATCGACAAATTTTGCAGCAATGGTTTGTCATTGTCGTGCGTACGGATGCAAAAGCCGACAGAAAACAGGGATGTTCACTTTTATCGGTTCCGGTCCACAAAGAAAAATCTAACAAGTGGGTGTCAGCCATGCAGACAGCTGACTGGACTCCTTCTGTGTATTTCCGGCTCTGTAGCAAACATTTCATATCAGGGAAGTTTAACATGGTTTATGTTGATGCAGCATATTGATTGAAAGCAGTAGGCCTTGTGACTGTCACTGATCAGATAATGGATTTGTGAAAATATGAATTCATGCAGTGTACACTTCTTCGTAGGCTGAATTACTGCTAACAAGAGCAATAAGAGATTTCTGACGTCTGACAAGGGTTGACGTGTACACAGAAATAAGATATATTATCGGGGAACACTTTTTTGATTGACTGTCAAATGAATAAATAAACCAAGGTGATTTTATTACGTGCTTGGCAGACGTGATGGGGCTGTCGGTATGGATAATCAACGGGCTGATGTTGGTCCACCGGTGTGTAGTTAGTGGACTGTTGTCTTGTGCATATGTAATGGCAATGATCTAGTGGTAGTATTCTAACTATTATACGGCTTCACAGACTGACTCGTGTATGGGGATGGAGTGGTGATTAAAAAGTTGAAAATGTCCACGTACTGTAGATCCTGTTTCATGCTATAAGCAGTGAAACGAATACATTTCTGAACAGCAATGTTGTATGGATCAACGCCAATGCTACTGATTTTTTTCCCGATATTGTGCTTTGTGTTTGTCATCGAGCTCCAGTGCGATAGTTGACAAAGCTGTTAAGCTGCTGTTTTGATAGTCACCATGGCTCGCCATGATCTGTGTTGAAGCGACGGTCTAGAAAAATGTGACGTCACTGAACATTATCTATACCTTGGTTGAGGTCTGTGCTTTCTGAGTGCTTCCTGCCCTTTCATATTGTTTTCAGGAGGGGACATCACATTCAGCAGATATCAGATTACAACCTCCAACTTCAAAGTAAAGTAGTTTACTGCAACTTTACTTTGTGTCATAGCAGTAGTAACTTTGAGCTGATGTTCTCTATTGATACTCCAAATATTTTCTTTAATCGGCAGTGAGGAGCGTCTGTCTCTTCTTTTTTTTTCTGGTTGTGACAGTAATCACAGAAACAGCTGCTTAATTTGTATGTGCCATGGCAACAGTTGCTCCCCTCTTCCACTCTGGTAAACCACCATCATCGCTTGTTGACTTAACACACATCTCTCACAGTTCGCTGGAATGTCACCACAGACGACACATTTAAAACTCTGGTAAACTGAAGAATAAGAAGAGATTTACCTGGAGTTGATAAGCTTATTCAGTATTGTTTGAATTTGTTTGTTAAGGACTTGAATACAACAGATGTTAATTTCTATGAAAAAGTCCAGCTTTCTTCTTTAAGTAGATGGTCTATAAAGTGTCAGAAAGCAGAACGTTTGTCTGACTCTAAGGTAACTAGTCCACATCTTGGAGTTAGATTTTCTCACTAATGGTGTACAACTGTAAAATATTCATCGCATTACCTCTGCCATGTAGGTTAGATTTTCACCTGCATTAGTTTTTAGTTGGTCTGTCTGTTGTTGTTTAAGGAGATGAAGGGAGAAGGAACAAATTATTGCAATTGGGATCCTGTCCAAAAATAATCTAAAATCCCTTATACTAACAACTTGACAGTATTTTAACAGTTTATTGTTGTTATTTCACCTCAGTCCATAGCAGCAGTACAGCTGGATGATGCCTCTGTGGAGGGTTGTGCTCTGACATAAAAACAAGCCAAACAAGAATTTTTGCATTTGAATCTGGAAAATTTGAACTGAGAAGTGAATGGTACTCAAGGCAAACTACTTGATTTTGGATTTGTTGGTATATAACAGGACACATTAAAATTGTGTTGATTTCAAACTTTATGAAACTTAGATATATGAGAATGTATAAAAGCAAGCATTCCTTATTATCCCATACTAGTACAATATGAAAACACCATGTGGCAAATCCAAATTCTAAACATTTGGCATTATTTAATATATGAAAATTATCTCTGCTCGGTTATAATAAATAATAATATGGCTGTAATGTTTTATTCTGTCCTCGTCAGGAGCATTGGAGCTGGCCGACAGCTCGGCTGACCTGCCAGGGTTGAAGTGGATGCCTGGGGTCACTTCCTGGAAGGTAGTGCAGTGTTTAGTCTTCATCAGTCATCATCGTTGTTGAGCTCTGTACATCTGTGTCATGACTGTGGATCATACACTTCATCTTTGTAGCTGATGACCAAAGAGGGCCAGTGGTACTCAGACTGGTCCGAGGTTCCAAGCAGCCGTCACACACAGATCCGGCCCACCATGTTCCCGCCAAAAGACCCGGAGAAACTAGCCAATCTGCATCTGGAGAGATGGTAAGTACACACCATAGACTGCATAGAAATGCACGAAGCAACCCGATCTCAACAATGAAAATCATCATTTTCACTCAATAAGTACGTAGCCCATTATTTCTACAAGTCATTCTGATGTCATTAGCTAAAGTCAGCTCCTCTTATCAATGATCTGGTGGTCCATCTGAAAAAAAATATATAATTAAGTAGATACTAGTCCTCAAAGAGAACAAGATTTGTGGACGTGGTTAGTTTAGTTGCCCTGAACTCAAGTCTCATCCACATTGGGCAGCATCTTCAGGTTCAAGGCCCACTCACCTCCTCGCTCCTCCCTTCATATCAGCATGGTCACTTCTGGTTCCAAACAACCAAGATGGTGACATTCAAATACCCAAACTTCTGGCTTTAAAATGCGAGTCCACAAACCAACAGGTGACATCACAATGATGTCACCTGTTGGTCAATGATGTCAAAAAACTCAATATATTAAAGACTGTTGTCATACCTGTAACCCAAAACCTTTAATGTCCACAAGCAGGTTTCTATCCATCTAAGAAAACTTTACCGTTTATGTAGATAACGTTTAATGTACCCATTTGTGCCATCACTTTTTTTTTCCTCCCTCTAAGTATTTTGTTCTCATTAAAGCAAAAAAAGAAGAGTATTTCTTTTGTCACTGAATCCAAATTCATTAGCTGAGTAATGTGTCTGGATATTTTTCCACTCACACACACCCAGTCCACATGGATGCACATACATGCACACACCTGCACTCTCACATCCCAGTGGATGATGTCATCTCTGCTCTTCATCTCCTGTCTCATCCTGACTCAGTGTGGGCCAGCAGAGGGAGCTGTTGTCCCACGTTGTCGGGGCGTCTCTTATTCAATGCTGAAAAAAAGAATCCTTGTTTGTCTCCACAGCAGGTGGCACCATAAAACTCAAAGCCATGATTCATGTTTTTTTTTTTTTTTTCTTTCTGTGTTTTAATGACAGTATGAGGATTCTGCCACATCATCAGAACACTGGAGGCTTCTTTGTGGCTGTGTTGGTGAAGAAGGCCCCGATGCCTTGGAACAAAAGATATCCCAAGGTACTTCCTAACAAACACACGTTTAATGGATGAGAGACATTCACACGTCTCAGTTGAAGTGGGAAATGGAGCAGAATTCTCCCATGTGGGTCTGTCTGTTAAACCAGCAGCACAATACACCCCTCTCCTCCAACCTCAAATCCCAAGACAGCATCACTCACCTGTTCAGTTTTACTAACCACAGCTGTGACTTTCTCCGCCCAATCCCCCCTCCCTCCCTGTCATCTCCAGCTGAGGAAGGACGTCTCGTCCAGCTCAGCGCCCCAGACTGAAGGTTCTCCCGCAGCTTCGTCCCCGGCGGGCGCTCCCTGCCTCCTCC
>OOFC01049501.1:32370-42730 GCA_900323345.1 Pseudochromis fuscus | reverse complement strand
TGGAGGGTTCCCAGGAGGAGGTGGAGGGCGGCAGCCTTGAGGGAAAGGGAGACGGGGAGGCAGAGGAGGAGGCACCTGAAGGAGCCTCTCTGCGTCAGGAGGCCAGTGCTAAACAAGATGTGGTGTGTGGGTGAGTCATGTCGGTCTGGTGAGCTCATACATGAAGAAGAACTGTGGAGTCATTACAAATCAAGAAAAACACAGCTTAAAAAAATCCATCAGTTGTCCCTTAAGAAAGCAATTTCCTTACTTATTACCATCATTTTTGTGTTTTGACATGTGATCATCATGCAGTAAACAGAGTATTTATGTGTGTCTTCCCCCTCTCAGGCCTCCACCCACTAAGAAGATGAGGCTTTTCGGATACAAAGAAGACCCCTTTGTGTTTTTGACTGAAGATGATCCCGTGTTCACCACCATACAGTAGGTGTCTGTGTATTTAATATAAAAACTAGAAAGAAACTCGGAGAGGTCAAACCTGAGACATCAACCATGTCTGACCTCCAATAAGTTATTACAGATTATAGATGTTATCATCCTCCATGTGTCGAGATTTCAACAAGATGTGGCTCATAGATGCAGTGGTAGTGTTTTGATAACTCTCTTGGCAGATGCAACTCTTTTTTTTTTTGAGCATGTTGTTCTTGCAAAACTCATTTCTTTTCCTTCCTGTCTTTAGATCTTTCTACGATCTGTCTCCTGACTTCCCCAAACTCAACGTCCTGACCCGGACCCACGAGGGCAAGAAGAGACACCTGTACATGGTGTCCAAAGAGCTCCGCAACGTGCTGCTCAATAACAGTGAGCGCATGAAGGTGTGTGTATTTACTGGGCAGCATTGCTTTTTTTTTTTTTTTTTTGTTACACACACTGAAAGCCTAGTTGGAAGATGGTGATGAAGCATTTTCATCTGATAAAAATAGACGCAACAAATCCATAATCGGTTCTCTCCTGGTGACGATGTTTCTAGTATTGATCTGCTCGAAAGTGCGTTATGTTGATCTGAGGGGAGATTTATTGGCTTTGCATTGATTAATCAGTTTGTTTTTCTAGTGTGTGCGTCTGTGTGCGATGGTTGCAGCATAAACAGATGGGATCCTCTTCTTTCCCAACTCCCTGTGCTCCTCCACCCTAGCACCTGCACAGGTGGCACTCAGCCTCTTTGTTCTCCTCAGTGTTTGATGCCTCACTTTTTAGTTACTCGCTCTCTCTCAGGCTGAAGTACAGTGAATTGCGTGTTCGCTCATTATTACAAATTTTCGATGCAAGGATTGAAAAACAAGGCCATAGTTTAGCTGCTTTCTCTTTTTAACACCAACTATCACGAAGAAAGTCTATGAAATTGTGCTTTTTTAAAACGTTAGGAGTCTTTAATATCAATCACTTTCACTGTGATGGGCTGATATTGGACTCGAGAGCACGAACCCCCACCAAGGCATCATCCATGCTATAGACTGAACCCTCTTGTTGTGATATAGCAACAACATTTTGTTAAACCTTTCACCCATTATAAGCAGTGACTATGTTTTGGTATTTTTGGATTGTTTTTAAGACAGGATCTCATCTTCTGACCTTGATTTCCTTCTCGGGTAATACCCAAAGACTGTATGTGGAAATGGACGATGAAAGTAGGTCTTAAAAATGAGGCCAATGTGGAAGTGAAAAAGTGCAATACCACTGATGGCCACTAGATACTGGCTCCAAAAAACTCTGAATCCAATTGACTTAAATTCAAAAAATTCCTTGTGGTCCATCTGAAAATCATTTTATTGTTAAGTAGATATTAGGCTTCAAAGAGAGGAAGATTTAGTGGTGTGGTTAGTTTGATTGACTGGTCTATTTTTCAATGAAACTACACCTGAAATCGAGTGTCATACAGATTGAAAAGTGCAAAAAGGTGCAATACCCCCTGTGGCCACTGGAGGCTGGCTCCAATTGACTTAAATTTTTAAAATCGTCATTTTCAATCATGAAATACTTTGTAAATACATTTTTTCCACAAATCATTGTGATGTCATTGTCACTGTTATAGTGGTCCATCTGAAAATCATTTCATCTTTAGGTAGATATGAGGCTTTAGGTGGTTTGGAGACTCATTCACCGGTAAACTCCAGTCTCATTAGACAGTGTCCTCAGGTTCAAGGGTCAAACCCGCGTCCTCACTCCTCCCTTAATATCCAAATATGGTCACTTCTGGCTCCAAATAAACCAACACGCTGAAGTTTAAATGCCAAACCCCCAGCTTCAAAATGCTAATACCCTCTCTCAAAACATCTTTTCAGTAGTTTCCTGTAATGTTGAAAACAAACAGATCAAAGCAGAACATAACCTCCTTAGGGGAGTAAACGATTACATAAGTTTGCTGAACTTCCCCTGAGGTTGTGACGATTAAATTGCATAAATATCCCGGCGACTACGTGGTTGGATTTTGCTCTGCAAGTCACTGACAGTTGCTCCCACTCCTGCTGGGACACCAGAGACCAGCTGCACAGTTTAGCAGTATCTTGTACAGAAGCTGCCTCGAGCAACAAAGTTGGTGTAATTACAAAAACATTACCAGTAGTCCTACAAGACTACAAGTGACACAGTGAGTCACCTATACTAATTTAAATTACCACCCATGATTATCTTCTCAGATTTTTTTAGAGACCCTAACTTGGCATCATTGTTGTTTTTGCACAGAGCCATATGTCAGCCTGCCCTTTTTTTTTTTTTTGATGGTTTCTCAGGTCATTAACACCGGGGTGAAGGTGTGGTCTCGTAACAGCGACGGAGAGGAGTTTGGCTGTGCCTTCAGACTGGCTCAGGAGGTAACAAAAAGTCATTCTCTGTTGAGCTCTGTAAAATTCTTTATGAATCACATTTTCACACAACGCCCTTAATCCTCTTCTTCTTCAATGCTAATTAACCCTGATATACAGTAAAAATACATTTCCATGACTTCCAACAGCCGACGTATTCTTTGAGTTTGCAATACATTTAATATAATTTTTTAAACTCGCAAGCTATTCTCCCCTTTCCACCAAAGAGCCGACGAAAACAGCTGAGCTACAAGGGGAGAATTCACACTGAAATGAGTCGATGATGAATTCATTTTAAATATACACGGTGTAGCTGTTAAGACTGTTTTATTTTGGTTGTGTCGCACCAGGGTATCTACACTCTCCAGCCGTATATCCGCTCCAGGATAATCAGAGTGAGTGTGGAGGACATCAAAGTGCTGCTGACCCAGGAGAACCCCTTCCTCAGCAAACTGGAGGACGACGCTCACGCTCAGGCCAAGAAAATTGGTACACACCGAATGAGTTCATTCCATAATAATAAGACATGAACTAATTAACCACATCCAGAGAAGCAGCTCTATAATTAGAGATACAGATTTGGCTGCTACAAATTTTTATTTATTTATTTTTTTGGTCATACTGTGAAATAAGAGGAATTGAGGAATAATTTAGATTAGGGACTGGGAGGTTCATGGTTTGGCTGGAGAGAAATGAAAGAGAAAAATAAATGCATAATGCCCAGCCCTTCCCTCAGTAACTGCTGCCCCTGAGCAAGGCACTGACCCAAATAAGTCATAATAGGAGGCACACAGCTAAAGCCAAAGATGAAGGAGGTACACCGGGTAATACCCAGATTATAATGTAACTGATGAGCAGCGTTTTCCTGCAGAGTGGCTGTGTAACATTGAAATGCTTTTAGGCAGAATCCTTTGATGCTCTCTAGTTATTAATTATCACTTTTGAGCCGAGATTGAACAGAAGTAACAAAAAATTAATGCAAAAATTACTTTTCTTAGTAGTTAGTTACTTTTGTAATGCAGTAATTGAAAAATAATTGTATTACATTATTATTATTGTCATTATTAGTATTATTGTTGTGAACACTGATGTTATCCTGATATGTTATTGTCCTCTCCACAGGAATGGGGAGCATTGTGCTGAAGTACATTCCAAACCCAAAGTAAGCTGTTGTAACATTTGTATCCGATTGTTTTTTTTGAAGCGTTTATTTGCTCTGACGCCCGCCTCTGTTGTTACAGTAACCCAGCGGAGCCTCAGTGCACCATCCAGCTGTGTGGCTGGAGGGGGAAGACGTCCATCCGAGCCTTCGTCCCCCGCAACGAGAGGTTTCATTACCTGCGAATGTTAGGCGTGGAGGTCTTCAGAGACAAACAGGGCCTGGGGCAGAAAAGGAGAGATGGAGACCAGGAGGGGAAGGAGGAGGGAGAGGGAGAGGTGGAAAAGGACGCAGAGGATGGAGATGCAGCGGATAATGAGGCAGAGCTGGACTTGGAGAACAGCGATGAAAACGGATCATCCAAACCAAAGACCGACAACAAGAAGACGAGTAGTTGAGGTTGTGGAGGAGACAGTGGAGAGAGACCGACAGGAGGACTGACTGAGGACGTGTTAGCGCTCCAAGAGCTGTGGACCAGGTCCAGAACCACACCATGTGGTAGAGCAGGGCACTGTGCCTCTACGGGTTCTTCTGTTTACCACACTGCCGGTGCAGGAGGATTCCCCCCCAGAGACCGACTCCCTAGGGATTTTTAATTTTATTTTGGGAGTCAGCTTTTTTAGTTAAATGGCTCGTTTTGTTTTATATAGCTGTTTTTGACGTTTTAACAAATGTATGAACAAGTGGCGTCACTTTGCTTTCAGTTGCTCATGTTTGGAGAGGTTTATATTAATTGCCATCTTTATTTTCTACACCTGTAATTAAGGAGACGTATGGAGCTGATTAAAAGTGTGGAAGGTTTACTGTGTGAGCGGTCGAATGATTTTATCACAAGATCCATTTTAGAGCCTGTTGAGGTGTAAAAGGTTGACTCGAAAGTAAATACATTGTGAGGGCAGTGTGCACCCCACAGCTGTAGCTGCCACAGTGGTGTCCAAAGGATTTTCTTCAGCCCATAATAAAAACTAAGAATGTTTTTAATGTTTTCGAATGTAGAAGAATTAAGGAACTAAACAAAAGGAGAAAGCACTCAGAGCACCAACCAATAGACCAGTGGTCCCCATCCACCAGGCCGTGGACTGATACCGGTCCATGAGGCATTTGTTACCAGGCCGCACAGAATAATTAATTTTTTATCATTTCTGTTGTATTGACTATTAGAGTCTGAAAGATGTTTTATTTTGATAAATAACCAGATTCTCTCCGACTTAACTTTCTCCTGTGCCTCTTGACATGTCAATACGCTTGTCTTGGTCACATGATACGACGTACCAAATACATTACCCAAAAAATAAGCCCGCAAACTAGCCAAAATTAGTAAAAAATAAACCCAGAGTAAACTATGGAGAGCTTCTTTGGAAAGGAGAAAAGACCAACTAAACCCTTTTACCCTGAACATTTAGGTGCTGACAGAAAATGACGTGCCAATCAAATTAGTATTCCTCGGCCATTTGCGCTAGCGACGTGATTCCAGCTGATTCTGAAAGCCGATAAGGGGAGCTTCCGTACACTACCGTAATGTAGGTAATGCTGCACGTCATGGCATGACCCCATTCCCTTGCATTACTACCGTAATGTATGTAAAATATACGTGCATATATAGTGCAAATGGCCGAGGAATTACAGACCTTTATGTTGGAACCATATGAGAGCAGGTCTTAGAAAAATGGTACCTGGTACTGTTTTCTTATGGAAAACCAAACAAACTGAGCTGAGTAAAGCTGGTACCATGTAGTAGAAATGTGCTGTAAGGGTACCAGGAAAAGGATGGTGACGGTAAAACCAAAATTTACAAGCTGACATGCTGATAACAGTAATACTGACACGCTGCTATTTAGGAGGTAAAATGTCTGTTTACCTCCTTGTGTGTGTATTAGCAGCATAACTTGTGATAGTTCACACTAAACACAAAGCACAGGTAAAGCTGACAGAGGTAGTTATGCATGTCTGTATCAGATGTTAGCTAAAGGAAAATGTATGAGAGCTCCTGTAGGATAACTTCTCAGGAAATAATCATGTGCCACTCCATGTTGTTGATCTTGTGGTATCTCAGCGATGAAGTGAAAATGTTGGTGCAAGATGAAAAGTTAAGAGCTCACCAGGGTCATTGGGATTCATCCTGTGGGCACCAAGAAAACCCATATAACATTTTTATTGTTATATTTTGTGTTGTTCCAGTAGTTGTTATTCAAATCTGACCAACCCAAGAGCCACACCGCTAACACACATGGGAAGCACTGCTCAGCATAAACAGGATTTTATAAGTTTCAGAAACACGTCTTTAACGTGTCAGACTTCAGAGCTCGAACGGTTAAAAACACAAAGTCAAACTTCCCATGACAGCGTAAACATGTCTGCTGCGTCTTGTCAGCTGTTGCCACGGCAGCTTCACTTGCACAGGATAGACGGACATCTCTTCCTCCTGTTTGTTACCCAGTCCAGCTGCCATGACAACAGCCGTCATGACAACCAGCCCCCTCACCTCTCTCTCTGTGGTGACGGGAAGGAACAGAGAGGACAGAGGGACCACAGAGAGCATCCTGTACTCCCCCGCTTCTGTCTCCTCGTCTTCTCCCGGCTCCCTCCTTAGTTTTTCTCTTCATCATCTGTTGTCCCTTGCTGCCTTGTTTTTATTTATTTTCATGTGATGTGTGACCTCTAAAGTGCACGGCAATGGGTGTCGTGTCAATTCACTCGGCTGTTAAGAAACAGTGACGGTGGTTTTCTTCCTTTTTTTTTTTTGTTTTCCAGGAAAGCAAATGAACATTGTGATCAAATTAGGCCGACTTACCAACTTTCACCACTGAATACAGACAGATGGAAAATCCATATCAAATGGCGCCTTATTGGACAACACGGGCCGAGGGAGGGTTTAAAAAAAGAACGAATAAATTGAATAAAAGACACTTCAGAGTGAAGGTGAAGTCAGTGGGTGGTGAGGAAGGAGGAGGGTGGTGGTGGGGGGAGCTCATGGAGTCAGTCAAGGATGAATGAGGGGAGAAAAATGCTCAATTTCTTCAAGCTGAGTAGAGGATAGCACATGAAAATGGAAGGAGCTGAGAATGATAAAAGCCTTGGGAGGATGAGGAGAGATGAGTGGATGGAGGGTTAGAGAAAGGGTGACGATGAATAAATTGAATTGGACAGATAGGGAAAGGTTTGGAGATAAGGCAAAAAAGTTGTTACTGAGTCACAGGCCTGTCTGTCTGTGTGTGTGTGCGCGTGGGAGTGTGTGTTGGAGTTAAGCCGGTGTGCGAGTATGTGTGCGTACGCTTCGGCTAAGCCCGTCTTTGTGTGGTTACAGTGCATGTGCGGGTTTGCCGGCGTGAGTGATGCCTCCTGCCTTTTAGCTTCAGCGTTTACTGCCAACCTACTAATGCTGGTAATGACATCAACCATGCTCAGGGACACATGCATTAACTTTATGTCGTCTTTCTCCTTCGGCGTCTGCCACACCTCTCCCCTCACCTCTCCCTCCTTGCCTTTCCACTTCGTAGTTAAATTTCCACCCAGTCCTTGTCTCTTAACTTTATTTATACCACTTATTCTTCTCTCTATTTTGATTATCTTTCTCCCCGGAAGAGCTTTCTGAAAGCACTCACGGCCTCCCAAAGCTCAGGCTCTAAAATGTTCTCAAACTGTCATCTCAATTTAAGCCGCTGCTTTTACTTCTCCCTCTGTACACCAGTTTTTATTGGAGCACTGTTGTCCTTCCCCTCCCTGTGTTTGTACAATACACTGAGATATTGGAGCAATACAATGTCTTTATTTTCACCCAGAACTCCACTTTCAATTTAGTTATTCTCCTTCGGTTTCTCCTTTTTGTCTCATATCTCTGTTACGTGAGGTAGATATTACCAAGCTGTGAAAAATCTCCTGGGCTGCTGTTTATCCTCCTCTGTACTGTAGCATGACAGCTGCTTTGTCTTTTCAGCTTTTTAGTTTCGAAAGCTACGCACCGTCCAACCGCTCTCCTCTAGTTGCTCAGCTAAATTAAAGTGATACGTTAAAAGTGTAGCCTCGCTGGCTTATTAAAAACAAACCAAAAAGAAACTCATGTTTTATTGATGACTTACTCACTTTATAAAAATTTAAAACCAAAACAGTACAACACCAACCAAACAATTACAATAGGTGAATTAGCTGATGAATAAATTAAAATAACAATGAGTTAAAAACCCAGATATCAGAATTAGATGACTGAATCCTGGAGTTTAACATCCAACAAACTTTATATAAAACATGGATGTAGCCATGGGGACGTCACCCATTGGTTTGCAGACTAGTAAAGGTTTTTTTTTCTTTTGAGCCAGAAGTGACCATATTTGGACGAGAGGGAGGAGGTGGGGAAGAGTGAGGGGCCAGCTAGCCACCACTGACAACACCCACCTGTCACTCAACATTTTTAACATGGATGTCTATGAGGATTTAGTTGCTTTTGAAGCCTCAAGTGGCCACATGAGGAACTGCAAGTTTTTTGCACAGGCTTCATTTTTTCTGCCCTGCGGGTTTGTGTTGGTCGCCTCAGTCTGTGTTCCCTGGATCCATGGGCCCCTGAGCACAGGCAGTGTCAAAGGACCTCCTCATAGGAGTAAGACCCCCAAACTCAGCAGCACTGATTGTCATCACAACTTATAATGCGTTCAAATGTGATCGTGTTTCCCGTGTTCACATGAAGAGACCATATGAACACCACCCTCATGTGGTATTTACAAAGTTTTGAGTTTGGGAGTTGTGACATATTTTATGTCATTTTCAGAAATGTCAAAGCCCATCATTAGTAGTGTAGTGTTAGTAGTAGTGTGAAAACGTTGATGTTACAACAGCCTGATCGTGTCATTAGTCTTTACACTTCAATCATCAGCTTCTTAACCCCAATGGCTTCGAGACGCTAAGACAGTGAACTGCTGCTCGGTTACAACAAATATTCCTATAAAAGGTTTTGAAATATTGCATTTCATAGTTCTACTTACTTACATCATAGTGATAATGGGAGCAGTGCATGAGCCAAAACAACAGCAACACCATGTGTGTGCAGATAATATTGAAGCATCAACCAAAACAACAACAAAACATCAATTACTTTTATTATGCAGTAATGGAAAGTACTTTTTTGATAGAAATAACTGGTAATTGTAATTAATTACTGATTACTACTACACTGGTGTTTTTTGTTTTTTTTTGGCGTCCCTTATTTGTCCATTTTGCATTTACTTTTAGTTGTTTCTTTTGCATCTCTTTGTCGACTTGGACATTAAACCCTTAAACCACTTGGTCCGTGCACCTGGCACCTGGTTGTCCCTTTCAGTAATCCCTCCATAGCTGGATGTGTAAATGTGAACATATTCAAATTGTGTTGCTAACAAGGATCTTGTATTTTCATTTGGCTCTAAATGACTTTGGCCCAAAGTGGCTAAAATACATGAATCCAGTCAGTAATCAATACAGCTAGAGAGACTTTTTAAAAACCTTTTTTTTAGCATTTTATCTCATAATAGCATTTATTACTTCCCCCAAAGAGATAATGCAACTGAATAAGTACTAAACATATCTCAGTGATTTTTTTCCCAGGAGACAGGGTATCACCCAAGGAACAAATTAATACATTTTGGGCAAGAAGAGATGATCCTGAAAATCCATATCTGTTGTAATGGCTGAATCTTTTAATAGCAGTGTTGCTATTTCACCACAAGGGGCAACAGCTGGATCACACCCTGGCATAGGTTTGTGCTCTCTGAGTGCTAGTGTTTAGTGTCTAGCTTGAGGGACATGTTGTTATGTAGGACACTTTAAGAAGTTATTACATCATATGACATGTGTTACATCATCCTTTGCCTTCCTCCTTGTACTATTTAGGGACATTAATAATGTATAACATGCTGCCTCCTCTGCTCACCTGTGAAGAGAGCTTACATCAACATGAATGGATTTACAGACGTAAATGTGTGATGTCACTGGAGATCTAATCCAGACAAGACATGCACTCACAGCACCACAGTGTCCCTCCTTCACCTCTGTCTTTTCTTTCCTTCTTTCTTTCCTTGTCCTCCTCCTCCTCCTCCTCCTGCTGCACATCACCCCCTCCCCCCCATCTCCAATTTGATGCTCTTGCATGCTTCATGCCCTCTAGCGCTCAGCCTTGTGGACATGCATATATGTTTGGGATTATATAATCAAGCTGTTACGCAACACTAAAAGAGACTGAGGGAGGCAAATTCACACACACACACACACACGCACACACACACTTACAGGGAGAGAGAGAGTGACTGAGAGGACGAGGAGGAGGAGGAGGAGGAGGGATGGGGTGGTGTGTGTAAGCGTGTGTCTGTGTGTGTGTTGGGAGAATCTAGTGTTTCATGTTTGGATTAAACCAAATCCCACTCAGCTCTACACACAC
>OOFC01049501.1:13473-24979 GCA_900323345.1 Pseudochromis fuscus | reverse complement strand
GCGTGGCTGTGGCCAGTGGACAGCAGTCGGAATTGATTGAATTAATCAAGGTCGACCCTGGTGCACACGCGTGTACGCACACACACACACACACACACACACACACACACACACACGGGGGGGGAGACAAATTAATCCACACTACCAAAAGGCTGTCTGGCTTCACAGAAAGCTGGCTTCTTGTGAATGCATTGAAAGAGGCTAAAAATACATTTTTCCCACATGCACTGTGCCATATAAAATATTTATAGTGAGCCCTAGTCTGCTCAGAATGGCAAAGATGCTACAGAGAGAGGGAGAGAGGGAGAGAGGGAGAGAGAGGGAGGGATGAGGTAGCTGCCAAAGCTTGCTGTAGCCTCCATCCCAGTGCCAGGGCTTACATAAGAGCTCACTGCAGTTTGAAAGAGAGGAGTACAGCTTTACTCTCCCTCTCTCTTTATCCGTATTTAACACACACGTATGCTTAAACAGAGAGTGACAAAAAAAGACAGACACGAAGACAGAGGACTGTGAGTTCACTCTGCAGGAATCTAAATTTATCACCCCCCTGCTTTTTTTTTTTTTTTTTTTTTTTAATAACTCGCTACTATGCACGTCCTGATTTTAGCAAGCTTACAGTTTGTGGGTGTAATTCATCATGCAAGGCCAAAAACAAGTGAAGAGAAAGTGAGGAACCCAAAATCATGATTTTCACTGCCTTATTGCTGCACATTTTTTTTTCTGTTTTTATATAACGCAATAAAATCCAGTCAGCTCCAGTCTGCTATCACTTTACCGCAGTAGAGACAGTTATTTAGCTGTTGCTCTGTCCGTCGTGTGGACAATTAGAGACTCTCAGGGCACATGAGGGATCACTTGTCAGAAACTTGACAAGTTGGAAATACCAATTTTACAAGCTTCAGTTGAAATGACAGCCTGGATTTAGGACCAGTGCACAGTAGCATCTAAGAAAGGTGTAGAAGAAGCACCCCCTACCTCTCTGATTCATATACTTTAACAATTTGCTTTAAATATGTAAACTGTATGATATGTAACAAGCAAAAAAATACACCATAGCTGATGACAAGGTGACAATGAGTGACTTTTAGCCTCGAAGTGAAGCATGAATGATGAATTTTAAGGCATTTTTTCAACAAAATTGACACCAAAGTGCCCAATAGCATCAGTAAGAACATGCATAATCTGAAGAGACAAAAGACAAACAGTCCTATTGTGTTTCAATCACTGTGCTGACTAAAGACAAGAAGAAGAACCAAGACACAGGTGAAAGTAGCTGCAGTGTGGCAGTTGATCAAAATGAGCAAAACCGAGGGGCAGTAAGACACAACGCAACAAACAAGGGAAGTGATTAAGAAAATAGATTAAACTTAAGCAGAGGGACGCCGACAGTAAGACGTGGGAGATACAGGGAAACACTACGAAGGATCAGAGAGTAAAAAAAAAATAGCCATGAAAAATGTAACACTATTAACAACCTGAAAGGCACAAAGAAATCAGGAGTGTGTTTTCTGTTAATTGGCTCTTCCTTCGTTTCGTACATATTCAAATTCAAATGGCAGATCTGTGCTTGTTTAGTGGTGGAAACACAGAATTAAAGGAGTGTAAGTGGTAAGATCAGTGGAGAAGTGCGTACAAAAACATAATGAGTCTGGGTCCATATGCAAATATTTTGGTCTTGATACCATGACATGCACCAATATTGAAACATATATAAATACCGGAAAACACTCTTCTGGATGTAATAAATGAAAAACAAGACTGTGTATAGTTCCTTTCTCTTTATAACATCAACTATCACAAACCATTAAATTGCGCTTTTTCCAATGTTCAACGTTAACAACATTTAATATCAGAAGCTTTGATTTCTTTCAGGGGAAATTATAGAAGACCGAAAAGAAGCTATGATTCCACTGGGGGTTGAACCCAGGACCTTCTGCGTGTAAAGCAGATGTGATAACCTCTACACTATGGAACCAGCTAAGTAGCCTTTATCATTTTGCTTTCATGGCCTCTAAAGCGTTAGCAACAAAGATTTTAACTGGTCGGGGGGCACCACCAGGGTGGGGGGTTGATGATGATGATGATGTCCGTTTTGTCATTGTTCAATTGGAGATTTTTTTTGCATTCATGATTTAATTTCTGTTAAGCAATTATTAAGTGTGGAATGAGTGGTGTTGGTGATGGTTTTAGTGGAAATGTAAAATTGGACATCGTCAGCGTAGAGTGGAATTGAAGGCCGTGACGACGGATGATTTTGCAGAGTGGGAGGATGTATAGAATGAAGAGGAAGGGGCCAAGCACCGACCCCTGGGGGACGCCTGCGGTGGAGGAGGTGCAGTTGTTGACATTAATGAACTGGTGTGGATTGGTGAGGTAAGAGTGAATCCAGGACAGTGCGGTGCCAGGGATATGGAGTGATGATTCCAGGCGGGAAAGCAGGATGGAGTGGTTGATGGTGTCAAAAGCTGCAGTTAGGCCGAGGAGAATGAGGATGGTGAGGGTCCCGGAGTCAGAAGAAAGGAGGATGTCGATGACTTTGATGAGGGTTTTCTTAGTACTGTGTTTTGAGTGAAAACCGGATTGGAAGGATTCAAACAGGTTATTGGAGGTAAGGTGGGCTCTGAGTCCTGAGGCAACAGTTCGTTCCAGGATTTTGACAGGAAGGGAAGATTGGAGATGGGGAGGAAGTTTGCTGGGTTTTCAGGATCAAGGGTTTTTTGATGATGGCAAGCTAATTTGAGTGAGTGGAAAGATGACAGGGAGGCAGTCCTTAATGAGCGAGGATGGCATGGGGTCAAGACTACAGGTGGAGGTTTTCATCCTGGTCATGATGGTTGGTAGTTGTGCAGGTGATACTGGACAGAACTGGGGCAGGGACTGAATCATGTATGGTGGTGAAGCAGACGGGGAGATAGGAGGGATGCCAGACATGTTGAGGTTTTTGTAGATGGTGTTTATTTTTGTTTAAAAAAATGAAAGGAATGATTGGCACTTTTCGACGGTGAATGTTGAGGAGGTGTTGTCATGGGGCTTGAGGAGGGAGTTGATGGTTGAAAACAGTGCCTTAGGGTTGTGAGGGCCAGTGTGGATAACGTGGGAAAAGTAGGTGGACCGGGCAGAGTTGAGTGTATCTTTGTATTGCAGTAGATGGTCAGACAGTTTTTGTTTTGGTGGGGGCGAGCTGATCCAGGCAGGAGGAGAGTGTGTTGTTGTAATAATTAACCAGTTCAGCAGGATTGTTAGACAGTGGAGATGATGAGACAGAAAGACAGTGTGAGCTAGCGGCTGAAAGAGCTGAACCGGGAGAGGGATTCAAGGTTTCTGAAAGTTATTGTCCGGTTGTGTTTTGGGGTGGAGATGGGGATATCCAGTTTCAAGTATATAAAATAATTCTTAGACTTGTTGATCTCTCTTACTCCTGTAAGTAACGTTTATGAGATAATTCATTGCGATGATAGAGGTGTATCAACACAATAAAAGCATAAAATTACATTTTTAACACTAGGTGATTAGAAAAGAGTAACTTTATCTCTACTTGGAACGTTGTATCGACCCATTTACAGCCTACGTCATCAAGAAGCTGCGTGCGCATTTTGGCAACAGAAGTGCTATGTCCCATTGTTTACCTGGTATTGTCTGCACCTCTCTGGGAAGAACCACGTGGAAATTTAGCCCATCAAAATGTCTGGTTGTTGTGTTTTTTTATCTTGTGCAGAGACTCCTTAGTGAGTGTGTAAGCTAGCTGTTAGCATTAGCAGTGTTAGCCACAGTTTTGGTGCATGCCATCAGCCTGTTACAATTTTTATATTGGACACTGGCAGTTTAGATTGTTATGTTATAATAACGAGGCTTGACAACTGAGCTTCATCGTACATAACGTTTTTATCTCGTCAACACCACAACTGTTACCATGACAACCTTCCGTTTATACGCGTCATTAACTACTTGTACGGGCAAGTGCAAAAGCCTAATACATCACAGTTATCTGAGCAGTTCATGTTAATTTCTGTTAAGGCAAAGAAAGTGAAATCAGCACACAACAATACTTACCCTGCCATACAGGTGCAGTTTGCAGTGTGTATACAGTCCTCCACTTTGTTGATAATGCACCAGAGTAGCTTGACAAGCCTTTGCTAGCCGCCGTACTTCTGTTGCCACAATGCGCACGCATACTTCTTTGTTTACTAACAGTAAATGGGTCTATAAAACACATAAAGGTTAGTAGGGGGCGCTGTTGCTCCAGATCATTAACACGAAATCTCTGGTGCTAGGCACATGGGACAAGGACGATTTCTGTTTAGACATTTGATTACAGACAGTTGTAGTAGTGGTTAAACAAGAAAACGTCATTACCATTATACATTTGTATCCAGGTGAGAATTTGTTCAGTGTAGCAGAAGTAGAACATCGTGACCATTTGTTCATTTGCAATCAAGATTTATAGCTGAGCCTGGTTTTCCGCATTCCAGTTTCGGGGTATGCAGGATGTTGTTTGGCCTGCTTCACCTCTGGGGAACATCAGTTCAAAGTTCGAAACGTGTCACCATGTTCCGGAAAAAAGGATCCGGAGTCAATAATTACTCCATTTGGGTGTTGTAACTCAGAGTTTTAGGGTCAGAACAGAAGGGAACGTGATCTGTGGACGGCTGTTGAGTTAACAGATAACTTATCTGTTTCCAATACCTGGTTTTCATGAATATCCAAAGGGCGAAGAAAGGGAAGAATTGTAAAATAAGTAACAATGGAGTGAGAGGTGGAGCGGCAGATTTTGGCCATTATTTACAGAGTTCATGGAGGTGAGATGGCAGAGTTCATGCTATACCTTATATTAGACCAGAGAGTGCAAATCTATCTTGTAAAACACTGTCTTGTAAAACAGAATCCCTCTGATCTGTCCCAAAATGTAAACATTTGTACCATAGCTTATCTATCGATTATCTTGTGATATATAGAAAAAAAATTTCACCCATATAACAGATACGGCTTAATCTGAACAAGATCTCATCCTCTAAATTTAATCATTTACTCTCCTCCTTGTCGGAGATAAAAATATCTGATGTCTTAAGTTCATTTTTGATGTTTATTCAAAACAATCCTCTCTCTGCTAATGTCACTTCAAATCTGTGTCATTACTGTGAAAAACAATTTATGGTGACAGTGTTGGTATTGGCCGTCTCCTGTACTGGTATCAGGCTGTATCGTCCAATATCCTGTGATGGTGGACTTTCACTAAGTCACGGTAAGAAATGTTATTAAGAGCAAGAGATCTGATCACAGACTGTTCATAAGCAGCAGATGTTGGTTTGTGGACTTGAGACCAGGAGTTTGGAGTGACCATATTTGGATATGAAGGGAGGAGTGAGAAGGTGGGTCTGACCCTTGAACCTAAGAAAAATGTGTGAGAATGAGCCTCCAAACCTCCTGTAAATCATTGTAGAGCAGACCTGTCAATCAAACCAACCCCTTTGGCTTTTTGAAGCCTAATATCTCCTTAATGATTCAATGATTTTCAGATCACTGAGAAGAAGAGTCGACTTTAACTAACGACATCAGAATGACTTGTAGAAAAAAATTTTGACTGAGTATTTCAGGATTGTCAATGATGATTTCTGAATTGAAGTCAATTGGAGTCCGTCTCTGGTGGACATCAGTGGTACTGCACTTTGACATTGGCTTCACTTTTGAGACCTGGTGGCTACATTAATCTTTTATGTACAGTCAGTGTTCTGATATCATGAAAAAAGTAATGAACAAGAATATTAATTTGAAATATCCACTGTGCAATGCGTCACTGAATATCCAGAGAAAGGAGTCACCTGGCTAAGTAACTGACACACAATAATACTAATGAGCAACAGCAGCTATGCTAACTGAGCTCCACACTTGGCATAATTGCTGCAAACAGCTTTCAGTCCTCAAACTGTGCAGAGTGTCCTCCTTTAATTTATCCAGCAGATGTTTGCTTATGGAACAAAATCAATTTTTGATGGCCCCAGTCATTAGCACATACACATACACAATGCATGCATCATCCATGTGTGCATTGACACACACACACACACACACACACACACAGTCCACCTTTTCCATACATCTGTGTATCAACAGGGAAAACAAATTCATTATTTAACACCATATTTTCAAGGGAGACGCCAGTGTATCAGCGGATGGATGCATAATGCATGCAGCCTGTATAGAATAAAATCACATCTCCAGTGTCCCCACACAGTAAAGCTTTGTCTCATCCTACGCGGGACCTATAGCACCACTTATGCACACAATATTTAATATTATTCCAGCCGCATGGAAGACGCATCCTTCTGCTCCTGCTGTGAAATGTGGTTTTCAAAGACAGAGCCACTCTTGATCATCATGTGGGAATTAGCAGATAATATATAACGTGTGATCCAAATATTGCTGATGCTACGACACCTCCAGTATGTCATGCATTTTGAAAGACAGCCATACGCATCGTGGATTGATTTATGTATAAAGAAAGAGGAGGAGGGGGAGGTGTGGGATCTATAATTCAACACAAGCTTTTTGATGGCCTCCCCCCAGAGATTCCTGCCCCTCTGGTTTTCCTCCTCTGACCCTTTTAAGCCCTTTACTTGCCTCTGCTGATCCTCTTGACAATAACTCCATCACCACTTGAACAGCAAGTGTTTTTGTGAGCGTGAGAGCGTTCGATGCGCTGTGTGAGTGTGTGTCTAATAAGGTGTGCGTGTATTTGCGTGTTGTACAAGCAGCGAGCCTCCGACCATCTCTCGACATGGCTGATCTCATTTGGACTTTCTGGAAAATCTCCCCAGCAGTGTGTGTGTGTGTGTGTGTGTGTGTGTGTGTGTGTGTCAGCAAGGATGGGGCAGAGGAAACGGAAGAGTCACAAATCACATCTTATCTAATGAAGCTAATATGATTCAGCTGGAGAGGAGAAGCTAACCCCCTGTGCTCCTGTGGCTGTGTGCCCTTATATTACTGTCTGTTTACTTCCCTTTTTTTACTTGAGTTACTGAGGATCACCAAGGATTTGTGCTGCTTAATAGCACTGAAATTATTTAATGAAGTGTAATAACTTATACTGTTATTTTGTTAATCATTAAAAACAATTGTCTAGCTACACCTTTAAAATGTTGGGTTGTTTTAACCAACAATTGGGTCAATAAAGGATTAACTATGTACTGGATTATTTCCAACCCACAAAGATAGTTTGAACAAAACAAAATGTTGGGTAAAACTATCAAAATACTCGGTAAAAACAATAAAATGTTGGGCTGAAACCACAAACTGTTGGAAAAAATGACAAAATGTTGTGTAAAAACAATAAAATTTTGGGTTGAAACAATAAAAGTCTTGGGGGAAAATAATAAAATCTTACAAAAGGTTTTGTAAAACAATAAAATGTGTAAAAACAACAAAATGGTGTGTAAAAACAGTACATTGTTAGGTTGAAACCAAAAAATGTTGGGCCAATAATATTAAAATGTTGGGTAAAAACAACAAACTACTGGGAAAAACAATAAAAGTATTGGGTAAAATGAACAAAATGTTGTGAAAAAAACAACAAAAGGTTGGGTAAAAACTGCTCATGTTATTGGGTTAAATTGACCCAGCAGGTAATTGGTCCAACATTTACTCAGTTCTGAGTTAAAATGACACAGCATTTTAGTGTGTAATAGCTGTGTGTGGATCCATACCAAAATATCAATACAACCTAATGAGAAGATTGATATTTGAAGATTGGTAATTTCAGTTTAAAGTGTATTTCATCATTAACAGAATAAAGTGACTGTGGTACCAACAAGATTAACTTTTTTCTCTCTGTAAACACATGATGTAATGAAACTTGTCTGAGGAGAATAAAGAAAGGCGCTGCTGTGGCAAAACAGATATCTATCTATAAATTAATAATTGTCAGAATAATTTTCTATAAAAAGACCAAGGCTGCAACTTTTCAGTTCAGCTTGGAGTGAGACTTGTGTCCTGGAATCACCTCACATCAATTTAATAAAATATTTCTCAGTTGTATCATTATTTTCACAGCCTGTGATACTGAAATCACTGATTTATGTATAATACTCAATATTTAATGAGACTGATCTCATACTCGTATTCGTCTTCTCCTGCTTATCCAGGTCCGGGACACGGGGGCAGCAGCATCAGCAGAGAAGCCTGGACCTCCCTCTCTGCAGCCACTTCCACCAGCTCTTTCGAGAGAATCCCGAGGCGATCCCAGGCCAGCCCAGAGATATAATCTCTCCAGTGTGTTCTGGGTCAGCCCTGAGGTCTCCTCCTGGAAAACCTCCCTCTGGAGGGATCCAGGATGCATCCTCACCAATTGCCTGAACCACCTCAACTGGTTCCTCTCTACATGGAGGAGCAGCAGATCAAATCCCTGCTGGATGTCCGAGCTCCTCACCCTATCTCTAAGGCTGTGCCCGGCCACCCTGCAGAGGAAACTCATCTCGGCACCTTGTATCCTCGATCTTGTTCTTTTGGTCATTACGCAAAGCCCACGACCATAGGTGAGGGCTAGAAAGAAGATTGACTGGTAAACAGAAAGCTTCAATTTCCAGCTTAACTCCTTCTTCACCACACTGCAGACGCAGAACCGGTCCACCTGTAGATCTCCCGTTCCATCCTACCCTCACTGATGAACAAGATCCCGAGATACTTGAACTCCTCCACCTGAGGTAGGACCTCCTCCCCAACCTGGAGCAGGCAATCCACCCTTTTCCGGCAGAGAACCATGGCCTCAGACTTGGAGGTGCTGATCTTAATCACAGCCGCTTCCCACTTAGCTGCAAACCTCACTGGGAACAGGTCCGAATTACTGCCAGCTACGCGGACCAGACTTGCACACCTTTGGTACAGGGAGTGAATGTCCTGCTAGCAAGGGGCCATCCACCCCATACTCTCGGAGTACACCCAACAAGATCACCATGAGGACACTGTCATAGGCCTTCTCCAAGCCCACAAACCACATGTGGACTGGATAGGCAAACTCCCATGCCCTCTCCAGCACCCTCACGATGGGTAAAGAGCTGGTCCACAGTTCCACAACCAGGATGAAAACCACATTGCTCCTCCTCGATCCGAGGTTCAACTATCGACCGTACCCTCTTCTCCAGTACCCTGTTGTAGACCTTACCAGGGAGGCTGAGACTGATGTATCTATTTTAAATGACTTGCTCTCTCAGCAACAAGCCATACCTTACTAAATGTAGGCCTGTGAGCAGCTAATGAAATTCACTGACTCACTCTCATTTGTTGTGAGTGACAACTGACACAATATTGACTCATTCATGTATTTACTATGGCATTTATTTACGTCATTATGTGTGTGTCATGTTTTTAAAATTCAAATGCGCTGTTCTATATAAAACCACAAGAAACCTGTTGCTTCCTCCCTGGTTGTACATTTTCACTTCCACATGACGCCATCAAATGTTGATGTTAATAATACTGTGATATTTGACTAATACTATTAGCTAACATCATCCACTCACACAGACACAGACCTGCCCAGTACTCTGCATATGACCAGTTTGTCAAATTCGTTATCCAGAAGCCAAATGACATCACAATTTGTAAAACTATTTCCTAACAAAGACATTATGTTATAATGAATACAGCTCTAAATGAAAAGAGTTAAGTCTCAATGTAGAAATCAGCCTCTCACTACTTAAAAAAAAGCTGCTTTCTTCTTATCCACTACTCCAGAGTGTGCCACTGTTTCCAGTGATGTATCCCCAGCCTTTATCATGAAGATATATGTTTACTCTGAAAAAGCATTTAACCGCTCCACAGATACAAACGTGGCTGGACTGTGTTCACAGTGTTTAACCCTCTGCTACATCCATAAGCCTGAACAAAGATAGGACATCACCCAAGGAAATAAATCTTATTCCCTCACCCGTATTAAAATCTCCTTCCCCCTAAGCCCACCCCATGAAAACAGGTGCCATATGGTTGCATCTTTGGGATCGTCACGGAGCTATTTCATCACGCTGTGTGTTGCATTTACAAATCACTTAAACAGCTCCCTCCAAGGGTGGCTGCTTGTTGTTATTTATTTATTTTAATAAAAGAAATAACCTGAATACATAAACAACACAGTCACGGTCACCTTCTTCTCAGCTTGCTGCCTGTTTTTATTTATTTTCTATTTTTTGCTGCCTCTCCGAGAGTCGCCGAGGTTGTTTTGGATGTTTTCTGTGTCAAGGTAACCTTCAGGGGATTGAGTCTTGTTGTCTCACAGCTGAATAATGAATGTTTTTGTCTGTTGCTTCCACTCAAGCAGGAGTGCACTCTAAATACATGCACACTCGGAATTGGCTTTTTTTTCTATGCTTACGGCATTAACTAATCAGAAAATTAAGCTCCTTCGCTCGCCTCGGTGTCCTCGGAGTATTCAGCATGGTGTCGTCAATACCGTGCTCGCTCTCTCTGATCCGTGCACACTGCTCGGTCTCTCGCTCAACCTAATGAGCAGCGGGGAAATATCAACTAGACAAAAACAAGAGTGCTCAGGGATCAATTAACAGGGATATGTCAGCAATGATGATAGCTGTGTGTATGTGTGTGTGTGTGTGTGTGTGTGTGGTTACAGGCGAGTGTAAATTCGTCAGCAGATACGAGTTTCTGTTACCACCTGTTAGCAGGTGCTGACAGAGGAGGAATTTTGACACAGGGGTACATATCTAAGTCAACGTGTTACTTCAAAGCTGTGTTCAGTGAATTTTTGCCTTTGACTTGTGTGAATATTACCACTGGGCCGATTTTGGAGAGTCCACAATATTTCCCCTCAACCATGGACCACGGAACCGCTGGGGCAGGTAGGGCCCGGGCCCATCCAAAAATGGACCAAAAAAATAAAAAACAAGGAAAGTAAAAGTTTAACCTGGGAAAAAGCACCAGGTAAAAACATCACGTAGCCCTGCTGCATTGTGTCCCACCCACAAACCTATCAGAAAGCTTCTACTCACTGTGTTTCCTCGGCTACTTGATTCCAGCTGATTCTGAAAGCTGACAAGTGGAGCTTCCATACATTACCGTAATGTAGGTAATATGTACGGAACGCTGCACATCACGGCATGACTCCATTCCCCTGCATTACTGCAATAATGTATAGGAAATGCTCCACTTATCGGCTTTCAGAATCAGCTGGAATCACATCGCTAGCACAAATGGCCGAGAAATTATGGTAAGTTGGTTCATGCTAGTGACTCTGTATAGCCTACTTCACTCAATTTAATGACCAAAGGAGGCTGTTCTTTGGCAGCAATTAAGAAGCAGTGGTGAGTTTAACATTCATATTACATGTTATTGTATGAGACCTCTTCTCCTAGTAGCAGGATTTCTGCAACACTGTAATGACAGTAAGTCAGCTGGCTGCTTTTTTAGGGTTGTGTTTTGTCCCTTGTGTTTGTGTGCGCGCAAGGTGCGGGAGTGGGCCCCACCAAATTTAGATGTGCTGTGCGGTTCATGATAAACACAATTCATC
>OOFC01049501.1:0-11488 GCA_900323345.1 Pseudochromis fuscus | reverse complement strand
GAGTGAGTGAACCAAACCAGGCAGTGATATTGAATGTGAGAATGGATTCAATGAAACATTTATAAAAAGCAGTGAGGATGGACTGGTGAACCTGAAGTTTGTGGAGCTTACGGAGAAAAAAGAGGCGCTATAAAGCACTTGCTCTTGCTTTACTGTGCATTGTGCTGCATTTCAAGTATGAAAGGTACTATATAAATAAAGCTTATAATTACTGTTATTATTAAGTCACACATTTTAAAACATTTTCATTTTCATGGAAACCAGAGCACCTGGAGAAAACATTTAGCTGCTGACAGAAACTGATATGTGTCAATCTATTCATCAATTAACCGAACAAACATGTTATTGGACCTACCATACCTCTTGCCCTACCCTACCCTGCCCTAAATCCCCCCCTTATACCCTGCTTCTTTTGCCTAACCTAATAAACATGTCATTGGACGAGGAAACCAGAGCACCTGGAGAAACCATGCAAGTTTTAACCCTAACCTCCCCCTTCCCCACCCAACCCTACCCTACTCAACTCTACCCTCAAGCCTACCTCCCCTCCTTTTTCTTCCTCAAACAGGGAAGTTAGTGAATTCACTTGTCCTCCTGTGAGCAGACCTCCTCATTCTGCTCCTCAATGCGTTCTGTGGTCTGTGAAGGAGATGGATCCCCCCTCCTCTCCTTTTTCTCCCTTAAGCAGTGGAAATTGTGTCTCCATGCAGAATATTTTATCTTTTTCTCTGGAGCCGGTTGCTCTAAAGCTTGAACATCTTCCACGGCTTCTTGCGCCTTTGAAGTAGATGGGGACTCATTCTTGTGTTTGCAGACTCTGTTGTCCCATTCACAAATAAATTCTGGTGTCTTTAAAATTTGATAGAACTCGTCTTCCTCTGAACAGACCTCCTCATTCTGCTCATCGTTGGGTTCTGGAGTCATTAGTACATCATTGAAGTCATCCTCCTGGAAGCAGACTGCCTCAATCTGCCCTTCACTGTTTTCTGAGGTCATTAATACATCATTGAACTTGAGCTCCTGTGAGCAGACCTCATAACACCAGTCACCGATGGCCTGTGGTGCCTGCAAAGGAGACGAGGACTCGTGCTCCTGTTTGCAGACTCTGTTGTCCCATTCACGAATAAATTTTGGTGTCTTTGAAAACTCTTGTAACAACTTGAACTCCTTGCTTATTATTTCTGTCTCGGTCTTTTGCAGATGTAGTAGTGTTTGGAGTGTCATCTTCTGTTTGTGCTCTTCTTTACACTTGGCTCTCGCATCGCAGAGGAGGTTGTGCTCCTGCTTTAACTGGGTCTTAGTTATCTGGAGCTCATTGGTCAAGTACTCCACTTGAGCCCAGAGAGAACTGGTTTCCTCCTTCTCTAACTGCAGGTTTAGGTGGAGCTCAGAGATCTTTTTCGCCTGATCGGAACTGTGCTTTTCAGCTATTTTGACCTGAGCTTTTAACTCCTCAACATGTTGGATTAGTTGAGCCTTCTCTGTCCCACTAAGCTCTCTGGCCCAGTCGTAGGTGCCCACAGTTGACTGAATCTGACTTACAATCATCTTGACTTAATGTGTATGCACAAGGTTTGAAATTAACAGACACAATTTACTGGTCGTATAATATGTGCTTGCCGGAGAATATTATCTGTGGCCAACTGTTTGAAATTAATGGACTCAGTTTACTGGTCGAATAAAATTTGCCCACTGTTGAGTGTTATCTGTCAAAAGGTTTGAAATTAACTGACTTTGTTAACTGGTTGTATAATATTCACGATCTGTTGTCCGTTGCAAGGTTGTCGATGAAGAGACTCAAATTTTCGGTCTGTGCTCAGTGAGAACGCTGATGATATGACATCAGGCAACATGGGCTGACTCCTTTGATGTGGAAAAAAACGTGCTTGTGACGTCACAACGGCGCCGCCAGTGACGCATCAAAGGCATTCGGCACGCGAAACCATGCAACGGGAGGTGGTGTGGGTTGAGAATATTTTTTCAAATACAGTCAGAAAACGATAAAAAAAAAAGAAAAAAGAATCCACATTGACTGAAAAGCATAGACTGTATATAAGTGGACGAAGCAAGTGTGACGTCACCCGTTGGTTTGTGAACTCCCGTTGGTTTGTGAACTCCCGTTTTGAAGCCCTCAAAACTGATTTTGGACGTCGCCGTGTTGGATTTTTGCAGCCAGAAGTTGACTGTTGAAAATGAAGGGAATATTGAGGAGGTGGGACACCAGGACGCTGCCTGCGTTCCTACGGTCTGTGACGCCCACCTACAGCAGCTTAACTCCCGTCAACTTCATGCTAACGAAGTTAGCTTTTATCGTTCGAGGTTAACCAAGGTAAGTTAATGTAACTGATTACATACGTATAACACAGTGTGGGTTACATGTGACGATATCATATATTGTATATGTTTTCTGTACAGTATATATTAATTTTACATACAGATATACACGTGGTCGTGAAATGCTAAAGTGTTGTGTTAAAATGTTTAATGTTAGCCAACTGTTAGCTACAACCAGGTTTAATGAAGGATATAGTTCGTCAGTCACAGTGGAACAATGAGATTATTACGGTAACACTTCAACCTGCTGCTGAGAGACTTCAGCAGATCAGTAGATGGAGATCGGTACAAAAAACACTGATTCATGTGTGTTCTCCCAGCGAGTCAGTAGGCTATGTATAACAAGTTATTTAGGTGTCATTGTTAATTGTGAATAATTATGTTTCTCTTTCAGAAAAAGAAGAACCTGCTCTTGTTGTTCAGCTGGTCCCTGGCTGGATGTCCTCCTCTTCCTCCTCATCCACTGCAGCTGAATGACCTGAACACCTCCAGTGTCCACCTGGTTACAGTTTGTAGTTTATCATGATAACTGTTTCTACTGTAGTTTGTACTTGTTACAATTACATTTTTTTGTGAATTGTATACCATGTTAATGTATTCATTATTCTTTTGTACGTTTCCTGTATCACTGATTGAGAATATTGTTTAAATTAAGTGTGCTTTTAAAGTACTTCCAAGACTCTTAACTTCAGTCTGTAGTCTTTATACTGTTGTATTTGTCGGAGGTTTTACCAGGGGTTTCATGTACAGTAAACAAGCACACGTTGATGGAGGTTTGGGCCAAATTTGAACATAATTCTAAGGATATTTAAATTATTTTTAAATATGACCAGACTTGAACATTAACATGGAGGATTAAATAGTTCCTTATGTGTCTTTTGAACTTTGCAATATTGGTATTACTAAAATACCAAAGTCTCCTGTTAATCATTACAAGGCAGATGGTAAATTTATTAAACCAGGAAAAAGGTGATCTGTAGGTCACAAAAAAATCTCTCTGCACTGTATAAACAAATTTATTTAAAATTTAACTTAAACAAAAACGGAGAACTTAATAAGACACAAATATCCACAAATTAAAATATAGAGGGATATGGATTTACAGTCAATAAACCTACCAGTGAACTCTTTAGTACACACTGAAGGGTTTGCATGTCTGAAATAAACCTCTAACATGTGACCAGAAGTACAACATCTACAGGAGTAGATCCTCCTGCTCCTGTGAGCACATGTGGTCGTCCAGTTCCACCAGATTCTCTTTGAAGGTTCTTTACATGCTAAACTGGTAAATACTGTGAAGGTGCTGACTGTGCAGGAGCTGATACATCAGTACTACATCTTTTAAATAATAATAAAACAAACAGCATAATTTAAGTCAGGTAAGACATTTAACCTGTGAATGAGGCACTGAAGCAACAAACTAAAAAGTTGCTAAAAAGTTCTCTGTTTCTCAAAGGAAGGTGAAATCATCATCATCCACGCCATCGACCATTGTGCATGTAAGGGCTGGTCACACTGTTTCAGGTGAGAGGATAAAGTCGTCGAGTTGTAAATGGCCCCAGGATAAAATGAAAGAGACTAAACACAAGAAAAGCAGCACTCCTTTTTTCTGTCACGTCCTTATCGGGGACACATTAAAACATTAATGTTCACACTACAACAACCTGCGATCACATATGTTCCAAACCACCTCCACATGTGGTTTGAATGATGCATTCTCAAGGCAGTTTGGTGGTCACACGAACTTGTCCTTAAACCTGAAACCTGATGTGTAAACAGGGTGTCACTCTTTCCAACTCTTGGCAAGAAAACATACTTCAAATATCATGTTATTTTCTACATAGCATCAGTTCAGCTGGATTATGACTTGGTGGAGGTTTGCATTCTCTGAGTGCTTTCTAGTTTCTAAATAATTTTGATGTCATTAAATATTACTTTACGTGCATTATTAGATAAACTGTTAATTTCCAATCCCTGTAAATAGTTGTTATCATAACATTTTGCAACTTTTTATAGTCACAGATCTTGTATCCTCAGGATTTTGTACGTAGGTTTATCTGTTGGCAGGGGGTATTTACTAGTATCACTTTGTATCTGTTCTCTGGTTCTTTTTCCACCTTTCAAACTGTCCTGTTTATCTTGAGGCCCCTTTTCTGCTGGTGCAGAAAGGTTGACCATGTATATTATGGCTCTTTTTCATTATGTGGTACCAGCTCTACTCTACTCCACTTGCCTGTGGTACCAGGGAGGCCGTTTCCTTTACAGAGGATAGTCTTTCTCCGTGTAGGTGGTCGTCCTGTGAAGGAGGAGGAAGTAATCTTCAGAATAACTGTTGTGGAAAGCAGTTTGACGAGTGTTTCAGGCAAGAAATTAGTTGCCTATCTTCAAATATGTTTTTAATTCATCAAGTTAGAGCCTGTTTAAAAAGTTGCTCCGATGTTTTTTGGAGATGCGAGGTCCTGCTGCAATCATCAGCTGTTCCACTGATGTTTTTTTTAAGTGCAATTTGAACACTGCACTAAAGCCTGTTATTGTACTTTGGAACAATCTTTTTACAGTTTTTTCACACATCGTAGAAACGTGTTATTCTGACTATCGCTGTGCAGACTGTGTCGGCTCGTGGATACAAGTATTTGCGTGCCGCACGGTGATGACGCAATGATTCCGACCAATAACATTTTAGTACCGGCTGACATTTCTTTTGAACTGCAGGAGAGCAGGTACGAGAAATGTAGTACCAGGTATCAGGCACTTTTTCCTAATGGAAATCCAAACTGCTTTGCGTAGAGTAGAGTAGAGTTGGCGGCATGTAGTGGAAATGCACCATTAAACCACCAAAGAGCATCAGCTCCTCTCCTCACCGTAACAGCCAGCTGCTTTGAGATGGTCTTGCAGCCTTTACCTTGACTCAGAGAGCTCATTGCTCTGCCTCTTATCAATGGTGCATGCTAACTGAAGACCTTCATTGTCACTACTATCCACTTAGTTATTATCACTGTCAAGAGCTTTGCAGAATAAACAAAACTGCTGCTCTTTCTATACCTTCTCTGTTGTATTGATGACAAAGAGCATAATTTCAAATGGCACCAAATCAGTACCAAGCCTTTCAGCCACATCTGTACTCTTTGAAGGGATTGCTGGGCCTTTTACAAAGCGCGTCATTAATAACTTTAGAGTGGATCCTTTTATTCAAGGGTAAAACACACAATACCATAATTCTGAAACTGAAGCTGATATTGTCATTGAAACAAAGCCACCTCTGGACTAACGCTGGCACCTCTGAACAAATTAACGTCATTCACCTGGTTTGTTGTTGTGTTCAAACAATGGTGATTTTAACTGGAAGAGTATCTACTTGTCTTATTCTGTCATCAGTCATTCTATTTGTTGTAAACCCTCTGCATACCCACACAGTTATCTGATCAGGTTGATGGTGGGTGGAGCCTGCTGAAGTTATGTAATTCCACCGGACGCTGCATGAATGTGCTCATCTGTGAGGGCGATGTCAATCCAGCACGGTCTGTACACGCAGCCCTGAGGCGAGGTCGAATCATCCAAAATGAGTGAAATCTTCTGTGCGTGTGTGTGTGTGTGTGTGTGGACAATGTATGTGTACTGTCTTTAAGGCAGATGAGGTCTAAAGGCTGCTGCAGCTTTCTGTGTGAGTTATGTAATAAAATATGGATCACGGTGAAGCATCAGCTGCTGTTTGTGCTGTTGAATGGATTTTGACCATCATTCTCAGGATGATCTTTTTTTTCATCAGCTTCTTTCCTGTGACATTCACAGCAGGGGAGGAGCCAATATGTTCACAGTGTGATGTATTTTCTAAACCAGTTCTCTACAAATGAAAGTAAAAGTGAATACTGGAGAAGTTAGGACCTGATGTTCAAGTCTGGTTTAGGATAGGCTAAACCACAGGTGTCAAACTCATGCCATGGAGGGCCAAGACCCTGCAGGTTTTCTTTCCAACCGGCTCTCCAGCAGCTGATCTCACTGATTAGCTGCTTCCCACAAATTGAAGGAGGCACTGATTACCAATATCACCTGCTTTAGGAGGTGGCTGGAAAGAAAACCTGCAGGGTCTTGGCCCTCCATGGCATGAGTTTGACACCCCTGGGCTAAACTGTCATTTTTTGTTTTTATACTGGACTCAAGTGTAGCAATTCAACTCCATAGACTGTCTATGGAGATGAACAAAGCAACCATGACTCAAAAATGAGTCTGAAGTGTGGCTAATTTGATGAACAAGTCTGGTGAAGCCAAAAATGTAATAACAGCCTTTGCGCTTTTTGAAATGTAATAGGCCAATAATGTAATAAAAGTCCTGAACTGATAATGTAAGAACATTTGGCTAATGATGTAGTATTTTATTACGTTATTGGCTCAGTTATTACATTTGCAAAGTTTTTTTCTTTTACCAGGAGAATAACGTATATAAATAATGTAATAAATTATTACATTATTAGCCAAAAGTTATTATGTTATCAATTGAGGACTTTTATTACGTTACTGGCCTACTACATTTCAAAAGGGGCAAATTTATTATGTTATCGGCTGTCATTACATTATTGGTTTGAACAAGGTCTGGTCTCCAATGGGACTAGACTTGAACTTGAGTCTCATACACATTAGACAGTTTCCTCGGGTTCAAAAGCCAGACCCGCCTCCTCACTCCTCCCCTTCATATCCAAATATGGTCACTTCTGGCTCCAAACAACCAACATGACGACGTTCAAATACCAAACTCCTGGCTTCAAAATGTGAGTCCGCAAACCAACAGGTGACAGCATGTTAGCTTTGTTCACACTATGCACAGTCTATGGCAGGAGCACACATGTTGTAAGTAAACAAACCCTTTTGCTGTATTTTCTAAACCTGTTTTCTAGAAATGAAAGTAAAAGTGAATACTGGAGAAGTTAGGACCTGATTTTCAAGTTTGCCTCATTTAAGACAGGTTAACTGTCTCTCATGTCTTTATATTGGACTCCACTGTAGTGATTCAGATCTCAGTTGGTAGAAAGTCTTAACAGAGGTACTCAAAATGATGAGCAAAATAAACAATTTGTGAACTTGAATGTGTTTTTTTTCCAAGTGCACAGAGTTTAAACTTCTCAAATTGGCTAATTTTATCCTCAGCTGGGAGTCCAACCTTAATCTCTCACCATGACCCTTGCAGACACTCTCTTTAACACATCCACTTACGGGTATCCCCGGTCACATTAGGGCGGCCACTCTGCCCACACACAGGGGAACACAGTGTTTCCATCAGGCCGGAGGAGACGGTTGATAAAGAGCACAGAGCAGAAGACGAAGTGATTACAGTCCGTCCTCGCTGAGGGTTTTAGGAACAATATCGACCGCGGTGAGTGAAAATAGGACAATGCAGGGGCCAGGCAGAGGACACAGCAGCCTCAAGTGGGTCATTAAAATGTACGCAGCGGCTCCCAGATGTGACATTAGCTCCTAATACAGGTATAAAACAAAAGCACCAAATCAGCAGAGTTTGAATAAGCTGTAACTTTTATTGCACATTCCTGTTTGGTCTTGCAACGACCTTTCACCTTTTGACCTTTTTAAGACCTCGGTCTCGACCAAACACTCAAGTCAGGAGTGGGACGAAGTTGCCCGTAGTAACTGATCACAGGTCAGATTCCCTTAGAGTTTGATTTGAAGCATAGGGAGGTGGTACTGATCCCAGATCTGTGACTGAGGGGAACTTCAGTCCAGATCTTTGTGTTGACTGCACTACCCACAAGCCAAATCACTGTATAGAGCAGGACCAACAGGGAAGGGACAGCAGTGACATCATGGAGGGGGACAAGGAAGTATTCAAGGGAGCGAGGAAATTTTCTCAATTCCACTGTGTCGCACCCCCTAAATACTCCCTTTGTAATCTTGAGGCTTTACAACCTTCTGTCCTTTCTTTGCTCCCTGAAATCCCCCCAAAATAAACACACCTTCCCCGATCACACAAATACATAGGCTATCATTCTTAGTAGTTTTTTTTTTTTTCTTCTCATTTTCTTGTGACAATACCTGCAACATGCTTCAAATCTTCATTTTGGCAAACCACAAATAAATTAAAACACAAACATTCATATAACACAATGTGACATTTCTTTTTTTTAGGACGCTTAGAAAGAAAAGAAAAAAATATACATACAGTACAGAACTCAAAAAAGAAAAAAAAATTACCAAGAAAAGAGAAGCATTTGCATTTTAGTTTTTTCCCCATATTTTTTCTTGCTTTTCTTGAAAAAAGATATACAGTAGCTAGCTACCAATCACATATCACATGCAGATATAATACAACATAATCAGTTCACCCAGTTAGTGTCTGCAAACTACCAATCTAAACTATATCACAAAATTATTCTCTTGAAACCGGCAAACACTCAGCTTTTTGAGATATTTTGTCTTAATAATAATAATTCAGTTTACAGTTTTCTCCGCTGACGAGCCGAGAGATCACTATACGATCGACCCTGAAATGACTAGCCAAATTCAAAGAGGACTAACACGCTTTCGAACATGATCACATACCAGATGGTGTTGTTGCTGTTTTTGTCTCTTTTTTTTCATGATGGGAGTGTGACACATATATTTTGCTCACACGTGCACTTGGACACACAGACGGGCGTTTGTTATCGACCACGACGACACAAGGGGAGCTTTGAGACGCGACCCGATCCCTAACCGTGGCGTGCTCACTGGAAGACGGGCCTCACTGAGAGCTGCTCACAGTGTGAGGCCTCGCCTCGCCTCACCTCACCTGACCCCTCCCTCGATCTACAAAGAGGGCGGGAGAGGAGGGTGACAAAATGTCAGCGCCGGGCGGGAGGTTTGACATCCTCCATCCCTCTGCTCTCGCCGCTCTTCTCTAACGAAGCTCGGCTGAAATGTCAGACCAATTAGCAGCTTTCCCTCTGACATTTAACTGGCAGACAGCAAAACAAACACGCGAGGAGGCCGCTGGATTGGACGGCCGGGCCCTGGACTGATTGATTGAGGCTGACGTGGCTGCAGTTGATTTGTTAGATACTGATACAGAACTCTGTGTTCCCTAAGTGATCACTGCAGGTAAGAGGGAACAACACCTGTCTTCGGCCATTTTGTGAGCCACCTGACACTGCAGGCTGAGAAGCAGTGATCAAAGCTCTCTCAGATCCTTCCTCTTCCTCTGTTCTCCTCCTCCTTCTCCTCCTCCTCCTCCTCCTCTCCCTGTTGCCTTCAATCTCCCTCTTTAAGCAGACATCAATCAGGCGGGCTGTGAAGCGTACACTCGTTTAAAGCACCACTCCATCCACGGCAGCGCTCAAGCTCCTGTCTGTCTTCATTTCTAGGTGTTACCATCGCTGTCAGGGCCGCAGGTGTGTGCACCAAAGGGAGTTTGTATGTGTCTGTGTGTGTGTGTGTGTGTGTATGTGTATGTTTGGTTGATTAGTGAAAGTGTGAGGTGACAGTAGTAGTATTGTCCGGAAAGTATTTTTCTACCGATCTACTTCTTCACATGGAGTCGGAGAGAGACGGAGACGGAGGCAATGTGCACGTAGATAATCAGTCACAACTGCACGTGTGTTTACAGTAATAATAATAATAATAATTATCATAATAATAATCATAATCAGGAGCCGACACAGACAATGGAACAAGACGGGTACAAGAAAACAGCACTCCCTTTAGGCCTTAGTGTCATTCACAGTAAATCATATTTTTCTCTGTTTAAAGGGTTGTCTCCCTCAAACACACACACACACATGCACACACACACGCGCGCACACACACACACACACACACACATAACTGAGGCCTGGCCTTCAGCTGTACCATCTGGTATCTAAATCATGGGAATTATAGTCTTCTTCCTCTCCTACACACACACACACACACACTCACACACACTCACACCCACAACAACATGAGAGTAGAGAGATAGAAAGAAAAAAAGAGGTGATTGACTGTCATTCTATTTATCATACATAGTCTCTGCATAAGCAACATGTGACTGTCTTTTTTTTTTTAAAGAAATCAATATCCATCTACGCAACAGTGAGCTCTAAATTTAGCCACGAGAGACGGAGAGAAAGAAAAAAGAGAAACAAAGCGAGCTAAAGAAAGAAAGAGACAAAGAGAGAGGAGAGAAAAAAGAGAGCACAGCTCCATGTAAATTACAATCTTCATGTTGCATTGAACTGTGAGCAACGGCACAGTCGAAAGAAAGGGGAAATGAAGGAGTGAATGAGTGAGTATAAACGCTAGTGCGCTGCCCGTCTATTAAACATTAACAGCTTCATTTATATGTAAATGACCCGACAGCTACAGAGAGAGAGAGAGAGAGACGGTGGGATGTAATGCCAGTTTCAGTGCTAAAGAGAAGAAAAAGGATGGGGACAGAGGATGGGATGGGACGGCGAGGGAGACGAATCTCCTTCATTCAGTAGTCTTTCACTGGTGGACACACTGTCCGATTTGTCCGACTGCACATGCATGGGTGTGCGTTAGGGAAAAGATAAAAGAACGCCCCCGAAAAATAAAGAAATCCACCAACAGTAACGCACACACCGATGCACGTGCACACACTCCCAGCTGATGTCTGATGGAGTGACAAACACACACATACACACACACACACACACACACAGCGCTCTGCTTGTCACTGTGTTTGCCTTGATAACAGCCGTCCTGCTGCACCAGTAAATGTCATGTTCGTCACCACGGTGACGGCAGCATGTGGAGCTGCATCACTCCCACTCAGGAAAACCAACACACTTTAATGTTGTATATATGGTGTCCCTGAAAAAAAAACACCTTGTTCATAAATGGATTTGTGTCCAGTGAACACTACCAAGCTTTTAATTTGAAAGAGTTTGGTGTTGAATTAGTATTTACAGCCAGCACTGGGACAGAAACAGATCAATTCTACTGGTCAAACTGGAAAGTCCACAGCACAGTGGTGCCTCAGATACAGGCCTCTCACCTCCTGCACTGTGGGGACACAAAGACCTGGACACTATCTGAGGACATGGTTTGGAAATAGTTTTTAGAAATAGGTTTGCTGGTGTTGACCCAGAGCTCAATAATAACTGATTAAAGCAGCCAGGTCAATACTCCCTCTGACACCCTGCAACAGGACCAGAGGCTGACCGCTGCT
>OOFC01049500.1:0-35071 GCA_900323345.1 Pseudochromis fuscus | reverse complement strand
TATGAACGTATGTATAGCATTTAGCATAGCATGGTTACGTCCAAAGGCAGCGTAGCGATCTGCCTTTTTACGTAAATGATTTTCATATTGGGGAACTGACTGCGCATGCGCAAACACATAAATACGCTGATATGAGGGGCAAAGGCAGAGCAGCAGTGTGCCTTCAGGAGAGGGTGTGGCCTTCACCGTAATACAGCGCAGGAGTGAGTGACTTGTGCAGCCTCTCTGCCAAACCAGGAGATAGCGGTGTTGAGTCATTTGGGCGATGAAAAGCAGAAACTGCGGACACTTTGAAACCTATAGGTACCGTATGCTATCGGAATTTGAAAAATAAATTATAATCGTATTGTAATTAAAACAAATAATCAAAATGAATATTTCATTCATTTCAATTCAGCCTTGGGTAGGCACTGCCTACCCTGCCTACCCTGACTGCACGTCACTGCCTTGTACATGTGTATTATTAGAAGCTTGTTGAAGCCCATAATGTAATAACAGCCGATAATGTAACAAATTTACCCTTTTTGAAATGTAATAGGCCAATAACGTAATAACTGGCCAATAACGTAATTAAAGTCCTGAACAGATAATGTAATAATTTTTGACTGCTTATTACGTTATTGGCCTGGTAAAAGAAAAAAAAATGCAAATGTAATAACTGAACCAGTAACGTAATAAATCACTACATTATTGGCCAAGAGTTATTACATTATCGGTTCGGGACTTTTATTATGTTATTGGCCAGTTATTATGTTATTGGCCTATTACATTTCAAAAAAGGCAAATTTATTTAAATTTCAAAAGGGGTATTTATTTAAAATTTATTTAAAATAAAAAGGCATAAATCGGGTTTTACGCTACAATCAGATTATATTGATGAATGGCTCTTTCATTCACCACCTGAATTGATGCATTTGGCCTACTTGTGCTCAAATCCCTAAAACATTCGGCTACATCTGGTTTGTGTACTAACGTTTTGATCCATGACACTCGTGCAAATTTTTGTTTTAAAAACTTTTATTCTTGAACAAGAGAACAGGAGACAACTGTAAACTCAAATCAAATCAAATAAGCTACATTACTTTGTAATGAAAAGATAAAGTAGAAATGAACACAAAAATATGAAGTCTCAATGTGAAAAAAAAAAGTTGTGACTGGTTTCTGCTTTTTACATCAAAGGCCTATGTCATCTTATCAACAGAGCCTGTGATAGTACAAAATGTCAACAGTCAAATTGCTCTTCAGCTTGTAGAAAAAGAAATAAAACCTTCATGACATGAGATGTAAAGATGTAATCCCAATAAATTCCTACTGACGAGTCTTTTTGTTTGCAAAGTCACTAATAAGATCTGTAAAGTCCAATTGTTTGGCTAATTGGCTTTCAATCGACAGCATGGGTGTTCAGTCTATCCTGGGCCATTGTTGATCTCAGGTAGATCTTAACCAGCTTCAAGTTGCTGAAAGCCTGTTCACCCCCTGCAACTGTGACAGGAAGTTGCATCTTCTTGTGTCATCTCATCAGGCATGCGTTTCCTTTTCCATGTTCGCCTCTCTCTTCACTCTGAAAATGATCAGGGACGTCCATTGCTTGTGCTACTAGGGAGGCCTCTGCATGCAGCAAGTCCCATCTATTACAAAGAGCCTGCATTTCCTCTTGTAGTGCCTTGACATTTGCAGCCTCAACATCCAGAGAAATATCTCCTGCCTGAAGGATCATATTTCGGTTTTCAATGCACTGCAAAATCTTTACCCATACAGTAAGAAGGACGATGGCATCAAAGGTCTTGAAATAACTGATCAAACCATTTGCCTCGGACTTGTCTTCACTTGTGAGACTGCAGGTGCCTCAAGGATGGACGGCAAGTGAGCTGCCACAACTCGTACTGGAGCAATGCCGGCACCCCATCGAGTGTCAGAGAGACGATGAAGAGAGCATCCCGTCTTTTCTTTCAAGATTGCCCATCGCTCTGGGTTAGCACTGAAGAGATTATAAAGACGGTTTACAGAGCCAAAAAATGTTCCAACCTCTGGACATGACTCAGCCGCATGGACACCAACCAGACTGAGGTTGTGGGAAGCACAGGGGAGAGTGTAGCAGGTGGATTGACTTTTAAAATCTGAGCTTGTACTCCTTTCACCTTCCCAGACATGTTGGGCCAACAACTCAAGAGTTCCAAGAAAATTGCCAGTATGGACATTTGAGGTTTTGCCTCTGACTGCAAGATGTCTTGAAGCCAAATGAAGAGTTACATCCAAAAGCCTCTCTAAGATCCTGGTAAGCTTCTCTGCTTCTGTCTGGAACTGTTTTTGAAGGTGCCCATCAACTCCTGTGGCCAGCAATAGTGAGTGCTGAAGACTTTTCCATTTTACATAGCACTGCTTATGGGGAGTGTGTGTCTCATGTTCTGGGAACTTTCTACACATTTTTTGCCACTTGATGTCTGATAACCTAAGTCCATCCTTGCTGTTCAGTGCACATTTAGATGGCCTGGTCTGCTCATGTGAGAACAGGAGACATGGGAATCAGAACAGAGCCTTTGCACTGTCACTGTATATCAACCAGTCCCTCCTAATCTTCTCATTGACCGACTTAACATATTGAAGATAGTGAGGGAATGCTTTGCCTTCCTTGTCTTTGGATGCCACTTTGGTCAGGTGTACACTTTCACTAACCAGTCTGTAAACTAGAGTCTCTCTCTGAGCAGTTAGCTTGTCTGGCCACAGTCCTGGGTCCTCTGACAACAACTCATCTGCATATCCCTGACTTGGCTCTTCCTTTTCTTTCTCCCCAGCCTCCTCAGTTCTCTCAAACACATCTACAAGCATGAAACATACATGATTAGCATTAGCCTCAACCTGATTCTCACATGTATTGATACATCCTACATGATGATAGTACTGGCTGCTGCTGATTTCAGCTGAAACTGCTAGTACACATGATTACTGGTAATAACTTAAAGTTGCCTCTTTGAGCTCACATCCTCAGACTCACACCCTTCCTTGCCTTCAGCATCTGATGGAGAAGTCTCTACATCTACAAGAATGAATTGAATAGTATTAGCCTCTTAACATACAAATAACCCATCCTACTTTTTAAAGCAAGCTCAGTTTGTATTTCTAGAGCCATTTCGGTGCAAGATAAACTGCGAAAAATAATGAAACACAGCATCTGCGATGGACTGGCGACCTGTCCAGGGTGTCCCCTGCCTTTGCCCTAAGTTGGCTGGGATAAACTCCAGCCTCCCCCCCCCTGCAGAGGATTGGATGGATGGATGGCCAAGCATTGCTTATTATGTTGACAGATTGTCTTTTAAATGGGGCTCATTTTTGTGTTGCTATGGACTGAGCTCTAAGGCTGTCAACCAAACAGTCGTAAGTGGTAAGTATCCACAAGAGGACACTTGACATCTACCATTTAGAACAAGTACAAAGATATTGTAAAAGGTTGCAAATGTGTTCATTAAAAGTCAAACATGAAGTAAACATCATATATGCTTTCCTACAATAGATGCTTAGATGAGCCTAACACACAGTATTCATCATGGTCAGCAAGTTGCAGAGGCAAAAATGTTTTAAACCATTTTTCAGCCAGATTGAGAGGAATAGCTATTTGTTTTTCTATGTTCTCACCACCTACATCTATCTATCTATCTATCTATCTATCTATCTATCTATCTATCTATCTATCTATGGCAAAAATCATAATCAATTATTTTAGACTGATATTAAGATCACAGTTATTTAACATGATTATTCATTGGCTTTGGTATTTGGCACCAATCAGGGAATACTCTTTCCATGGACTTGGTCTGCAGCAGTGTTTAGATACTTGGTATTAGGTGCTATGTGTCAAGGTAAGATTGTCAGGAACCAAGGGTTCCCAGCAGAACCCTGGGCCTCATCCACTAATATCTTCGGAAATTTTTTCTTAAGGTTCTTAAAAGAAAGTCTACATCAGATTCATGAAGCAGTCGTAAACCTGGAACTTGGTACCACTTAAAAAGTTCCAGGTACATTTTGTCAATAGAAAACCAAACCCTACCGAGTAGAGTCGAGTCGAGGTGCACTGGTTCCATGCAGTGGAAAAGCATCATAAGATTGATGAATCCCAGTCCTTCGTAAATTGAGAGGGTGTGCCAGTGGCTCATTTGCATATGTAAATGTCCCACTAATGCCCATTAAAGGACATGAGCCTGCCTAAACAAAGCAAAGCAGCAAGTGAAACCGAAAGAAAATCTTTTGAAGGAAGAACTGTTGCAGCACGTGAACAACAGACCAACTTATTAGCTTCAGTTGTGGAAATTATAAAGTAACAAAATAAAAGATACATTTGATGCTGTTACTCAATTAGTTTACACTGCATCAAAAGAAGATTAAAAACTAAGGTTTTATAAAGTATCCGTAACAGAGTGGCTATCTATCTATCTATCTATCTATCTATCTATCTATCTATCTATCTATCTATCTATCTATCTATCTATCTATCATGAAGAAGGTGATGTTTAGTGGAAAAACAGAAAAAAAACACAAGAACAAAGTGAACGCACAAAAGTACACAAAAGAATGGACAGAGCTGCTGTGACTGGCTGCCACTCAAACTGCACCATCTTGGGGGGAAAAAAAATACATGCACTTCCACCTCAGAGGCTGATGTGAGTCTGCTCCTCCACCTTCACAAGGCCGATGTGCAGGATGAATGATGTTGAAGTGTGGTGGATCAGGTCAAACTGGAAGAAGGACGTCTTGCTCTGAGAAGGCAGGAAACAGCTACAGCCTGAAGGTCTTGTATATATCGTAGGACTACAATAACTGATCTGTGAAGAGTTGTCAAAGAAGAATTACATTTTGGTTCTGAAGTCTTCATTTGACACAGTTACAAACCATGTCAGGAGTAGGAAACACTTTACTCTGGATTGCCAGTGGTCTGCCTCAGGTTGACTGGTTTTGACATCATTCTGATGTATTTTTAGACTTGTATTCGGAAGTTTTGAGGTGGTCCTCAGATCAAACACACACAGACAGCAGGACGGATGAGGGAGAATCAGAGGGTTGTTCTCTCCAGAGGTAGGAAGACACATGAAGGTGGAAGGTTTCTGTAAATGGATCAGAAGTTAGTTCTGCAGGTGATAATTTACCTCAAAGCAATTAAATGTATGATCCCACTTCTTCTGTCTGGTCTCCCCAAGTCTGAGGAAACAAACCCCCAAACTGTATCGTGCAATAATTTCTATTTTGCACTGTAATATTTAATCTGCATTTGCACTGTAATGTGTATTTGGACTCTTTTCCTTCCACTAATTACCTTGTTTACAGATGACAGTTTATTGCTTTTGACATGTACTGTACTACTTTTCAAATGTAAATCTATAGTTTGTCCGTTCATATTCTTATATGTTTGTTTTCACTGCATCACGATGAGCTGCTGGACTGTACTCTATTGTTTTTAGAGCAACAACAGTTCTGTTCAGTCCATGAACAACAGTAGATGGAGTTTTAACAAGCTGTCAGACTTCTTCTGACAATTCAAACATGTCTTTCTCTGATTCCACACCAACTGCTGATGACTCTGTCCAGCAGTTACTGACAAGAACAACCCGCATGAATATATGTTGACAATTGATCGGTTTATTATCACCTCTATACTGCAAACATGTCATTCCTCTATAGACGTAAAGCTCTGTAGGAGTGAGTGGTACTGTTCCAAGATGGCCGCTGCGTAGGCACATCACAGCAGCAGCAGTCAACGCGGCGTCTACATATATTTGTCTATGGCAACAGGAGGGTTTTGGATGGTGCTGTAACAGAAACATTACCACTGAACGTAATATTAGGATATGTTTTGTTTTCAAATGTTTAACTGACTAAAAATAAAACACCCAATTCAACCGTTATGATAAAACTCATAAGACTTCACCTGATGTGCGGTTATATGTGTTTTTCAGGACCTAGATGTGGACATGCAGAGAAAATACGTTTAGAAAATTTCTCACAAACATTTTGAGTGTGCTGCTGCTGCTGCTGCTGCTGCTGCTGTCTGTAAACAGAGTGTCACTGAGGTGAGCTGTGCAGTTTGTTGTTCACTGATGGTGTTATGGATTCATTCAATGCATCCTTAGCATTAGTGTTTGGGGAGGTGTACACAGGTGACTTCAGCAGATAGTAAGGCCTGCACCTCATGACCATTAACTCCAGAAGTAACGAGCATTGTGCAGAAACAACCACAGTCTCCTAACTCCTGATACTGAGACAAAGAAAAAAGTAGGCTAAGTGATAATAGATGTTAGGTGTCTCCGTCCAGTTCTTCACAGAGTACACTGATGTCATTGTTCTTGGTTAGATTGAAGCCCCAAAGCTTTGAATCTTTTCTGACACAGTTGAAGAATGAAGCTGATGGTCCTCTGATACATGCGCTGTTGCTCATGAAGCAGTTGTATCGCTGTAACCACTGTGCTGAGGCATTGTTTGGTCATGGGACTAGTGACGTTGGAAGCAGTGGAGTGATTTGTACTTTACCTGATTGGTTTGGTTTGTCAGGTGAACCGCTTGGTGGGATAAAGTGTGTTCAGAGACAGGAGATCCCTATTTAGTGTTGCTAATTTGAATTTTTCTGTGTTGGTTGTTGTGTTGTGTTGAGAGTTACAGTGTTGTATCAAATTGTGTATTTTGAAGAATCAGGGTAGATTGATGAATTAGTTAAATAATACTATAGGTAGACAGACAGTTACATAATCCTAAATAATGTCATAGATAGAAATATTACAGGTCTAAATTGGGGAGGATGTTGGTTTTAAAGAGCTTCTGGAAAAGCTGGACCCACATACACTCCACCAACAAGGAAGGCTCTGAACAGGATGGTGGTTGTCAATAAGAGGAGGAGAGGGAGAGGGCCAAAGCTGAGATCCAGGGTGTCGGGACTGTGAGCCTCACATCAGATACGTGGACCTCCATCAGTATGGATGCATGGGGCTGAAGTCCAGCCTCATTGGACAATGTCCTCAGGTGTAAGGGTTAGACCCATCTCCTCACTCCTGCCTTCATATACAAATATGGTCACTTCTGGATCCAAACAACCAACATGACAACATTCAGATGCCGATCCCCGGCTTCAAAACCTCCACAAACCAATGGGTGATGTCACGCTTGTGCCGTCCATTGTTACATACAGTCTGTGGTTGGACAGTATTGACCGTGATATGTGGAGGTTTCATGGTGTGATGATGACTCTTGATTATGAATCAGTGATCTCAGTTCAGGTCTCAGTGCTGCTTTGGTTTTATTTACATCATGTTGATGCTGCACTGGTTCTGAAAATGCAGCCATTCATTCTGAATGTTGCTACAACACATCTGTTGTTCAATAGCACAAAGAAAAACAGGGACTTCATTAAAACTGAGTTTAACCGAACCCACCAGTTACACTCACACTTGTTACAACACACTGTTAACACAAGTTTCTGTAGTGTAGTGGTCATCACATTCGTCTAACACACGAAAGGTCCCCAGTTTGAAACTGGGCAGAAACACAAAACTCTTTCTTTATGCTTTCTCTGAATATTAAATTCAAACAGCTCCATTAGGTTAATTGTTCATGTTGTACTTATTGATCAGCCGTTAGTGATGTAACTGGCTCCATCATAAATCTCTTTGACAGGAGGAGGAACATGTTGTAACTGTTGCTTGTATTTAACTTTCAGTTTGATGAAGAATCAGCAGCTGGAAATAAAAGGTGTAGGTAGCCAACCCTGGGAGTAGCTTCACAAACTCAACAAAACACATTAAGCTTTTCCTGATTTTTTAAGATTTTCCAGTCCAACTGAATTAAGGTTCAGTTTTATAAAGAAATAGTCACAAAAATTATTATTGAGATTTATTATGTGCCTGCTCCAGAACAGGCTATTTAGTGTGTGTGTGTGTGTGTGTGTGTGTGTGTGTGTGTGTGTATAGTGTATTCATTGCATGCTCACTGACAGTAATATAGATTTCTTCTTTCTTCATATTTATGTATAAATGTTACAGATTTACAGGGGTGCAACTTTCTTCCAAGTAGCTCCCACTTTAGTGTGTATGTTGTGGTGGGTCAGTTTAGATGGTCAGGATTACTACACAAATGTGGAAATGTATGTAATTTCTAGATCTGGACAAGTATTGACAAATCATAGTGATCAAATTAAATACTGTATTTTCCTCCTCCAGATACCCATGAATAGATGATTTGTGTTTTGTAGATCCACTAAGTTGTAATACACATGTGTAAAATGCTTTGTAAAAGTGTAGTATGAAATGTAAACATTTTCATAACGTACTTGGAAAAGTTTGCAACTGTCATTATTTCTAGGTTATCATCCTGTTACTTTAGTGGTCCGGTCCACTTGACATCAAATTGGGTTGAATGTGGCCCTGAATGAAATGAGAGTGACTCCCCTGGTGTACAGTGTATGATTACTGTACACTGCAGCTGGTCGAGTCACAGCGTTTTATTTTGTAAGTGTGGACCGGAAGTTGTGTAGCCACGCGCTGTCCTGCCTGTGGTGTGGTGCTGATGGTGGAGCTACGTCACATCACAGCTGTTAGCAGGCTGACATAGGCACATCTTCACTTGATGTAAATAGTCTGGTTTGGTTTAAACAGCATCGTCCAGAGGTGGCAGCGGGGATTGTATCATTTGTGTGAAGCTGTGTAGAAGCTCGGTAACTCATCCGCCAGTGAAAACTGTAACGGAACCAACAGCTAATGACGTTACGCTAACGTGCCAGCCACACTTGCTAAAGTGAGCTAACTAAAGCGTCTATACACGCACTCATGCTCTCTGACAGGTCACACTGCTGTCCGTGACCGACTGACGCTGCTTCCCACTGTGGAGACATGAACACGCCGCTCGGGAGGAACGGGTTAATCGGACTTGCTGTCGGAGCCACAGCCGGTTTGGGCTTGATCGCCTTCATTATTTACAAAGAGATCAGCAGGAGAAGATCCCAGAGGCTGGTGCAGGAGGCCCGGCCAGCACCCCGGCTGTTCGACGGGCCTGATGGAGCAGCACTGCTGCGGGAGGCGCTGGATGCACAGGGTGGGTGGATTCTGCTGACACTGAGCGAGTACGGTTACGATCATGTGTTTGTGTAGGAGATGCTTAGTTTTTACTACGTAGTTGGTTTGTGTACAGTATATTTCACTGCTGTGTATTAACAACACGTGCAACAAAATATTATATATTAATATTCAGAAGAGAAATACCCAACAATTTCCCCTTGAGCAGCACTTTGTGACAGTGGGAAGGAAAAACAACCTTGTACCAACAGAACCAGGCTCAGGGTGGATAACTGTCTGCCTCTGGCTGAGAAGACAGGAGATCAAAGAGAGAAAGGATGAGCATTAGGAAACAAACAATGAGCAGGCTGGTGGGGCAGTCAGCACAGAAACATGCAGAAGATACAGAAACCAGAAAACTACAGGACAGAGGAAATATAAAGTTCATGATATGCACTAGTGGCACATTTTTATATATTTTAATGCATGTATTGTCATTGTTTGCTACACGTTCTGAAGAAAATATCACACACACAATAGACTGAATATGGTTTCAGATGTATGAAAATCCATCTTTCACTTTCATTTTTAAAGAGTAGTCAGTTTTTATATACACAGAGCTCCTGTGCTCCACCGGGGTGGTCAGGATGTTTAAAACAATTTATTTACATCTAATCTGTGACACTCTTATTTACACCCTGTTAATGGTGTAGGGGCGAGCTGTCCAGCAAGCAGACACACTGACCTCCCACTGACCTCCAGCCCTTGCTCACTGAGGAGTTGCAGTGTGGAAAGATGTGTGAACATGAGGATCACTCTTTCACAACTGGAGTAAAGGCAGCTTTGATTACTGTCAGTAAGACAATTGCTAAAGCCCCAAGCACAGAATCAACTGTGCACTGTTAACTGACTCCTGCTCTACCCCCCTGCACCTCCCAGGTAGTCAGTGCACCAGGCTGCAGCTCTGTGTCAGGCCTTCAGCTTCAGGCCAGCAACTAGACAGTGATCAGTAAGTTTAATTTAATGAGGCAACTTTTCATGAGGGTTTTTAAGTCATCTGACTCCTCACCTCGGACCAGGTCCGTCTTTGGTGATTCTTCCAAGACCAGCTCCCAGGACAGCCCCTGCTGCTGACCCCACCCCTCCTCCATTTTTAAGCAACAGTTCACTGAGACCAAAGTTGAGGATCTTCATATTAGAGTTCAACTGTTAGAAGATCTTCATTGTTTGCAAATAGGGTTTCCAACATGGTGAATCTTTGAGGTGAAATAGTTTTCCTGTGTGGATGTTGCATCAGTCAACACCAGCAAATAACACAAATAACATTATCATTAGTATAAGTTATAGACAACTAAGTTACATTGTCAGTAATGTTTCTCTAAAAAATAACCATAGCTGTTATAAAATAAATGTAGTGGAGTAATTTTTAGTAATATTTCCCTCTGAAATGTAGTGAAGTGGAAACAGACCAGATGTTTCATCTAAAATGTTGTAAATGCAACAGCTGGAATTGTTCAGTTAAAGGAACCAAACAGTGAATCTCAACAGTTTGGTGTGAATACACACTCACACATTAGCTTCCACTCAGCTCTAGGTAGCTGTTAGCTTTATTGTTGCTGTTGCACAAACATCATCACACCAGTTCTCAATCAGCCCAAAAATAGTTTTCTGTTTCATATCTTCTGAAGAGAAAGTTCTCACATGATATGGATCCTACATAAGGAACACAGTTAGTGATATTTCTGTGAAAGACCAATATTGGCTTTTCCTTTTTTTATTTAGTAAGTACCTGGAATATAATTCCTGCTCAATACTGACTAAACTGCAAACAGCTTTTTCCTCTGTCCCACCTCCTCCTGCAGAGATAGAGGCCCAGCAGGAGGCTCTGGCAGCAGTAGAGGCTGTGGTGCAGGGGTTGTCCCCGGAGCAGCAAGTTGAGCTCAGGAACCAGCTGGACCAGGTCCTGACCTGTGTGGCCTCCCTGCGCTCTGAGGTGGCTGAGCTGAGGGGTGGCCTGCAGGACATTGCAGTACAGATCATCCAGGACGTCAAGTGAGTGGACAAGAAGCTGTCCTGTGTGAGACAGGAGTGACAAGTGTGGACAAACTCCATTCACATCTGTAATGTTTACCTTTAAATGTATAATTCAGGCACACAGTGAAAGGTCTGGAAACTCCATTGTTTTACTGTTGTTTCTCCAGAAATCTCTCAGTTTGAAAAGAACATATCAAACAACAAACTCACAACATGTTATGAGGATGAGTAGTGGGTGTTTGTGGTAATATATAAATAAATATGAATAATATAATCAACAGCAGTCTCAGGAAAACTTCCAGTGTGTTCAGCTGGTGCCAGTGGGATTTTTTAGAATTCATTGCGTTATAATATTGAGCGTTTGTGTCATTGTCCCAACGTAAGTGTGAAGAAATGTGACCGATGTCACAGTAAAGCTCTGACTGGTGTTACTCCTGCACCACATTCAGGAAGGGAGTGGAGGACAGTCAGCGGGTGCGTCGGCGGCGCCATGTTGTCCACAGAGAGCGCACCGACTCCACCAGCTCCAGCTCCATCTACTTCACTGCCAGCCAGGGCATGGCCAGCACGTATGAAGAGACCAGCGAGGGAGGGTAGGTCGTGGGTTTAGTACAGACTGGTGTCACCTCTTCTATAGTTGCATAATGAACAACCTGCCACAATCACTGTTTGCTCAGTGTTAAGTATCCTGTCTGCTCTGATCCATAGTCTTTTATTTAATAGGCAGCTTTGTTGTTTGTTTTTAATGGACAGTGAGTGTCTGTAGAATAAGAGGCAAGGATCATCCTGTGATACCTGACCAGGCAAAGATCCAAGTGCAGGGCTTTTTAATGGGTTTCTCAACAAGCTCCATCAGCTTGTTCGCCTTAATCTGTAAGATCATTACAGGCGGCTGGCTTGTGCCATGTGTGTGTACTACTTAGCAGCTGATTGACAGTCATCCCTGTCCAGTGTTCATTTTAAACACGACACAAAAAAATCCAGTGATGGCGTTGGCAGCTGGTTTGACTAATACTAATGCAGAGGGAATACAAATTATGTTAAATATTATGAGAGGATTTCACTGCCAATCAACGCTCTTCATTACATCATCATTGGACATGTAGATGTAAGCTACAGAGGAGTCTGTGGGGTGGATCAGCCCACATCATGGTTCTGTCTGGCCAATTATTTAAATTGGCTTTTATTTTGAAAAGCTTGTGTAATGTGTGTGCTTCCTCTCGTCGCAGTTGGTTGAGGTCACAGTTTCATGAAGTGAGGCGATAGAGACAAGTGCTGTGTAGAGAGTTTATTAAGAGTCAGAACGTAGAGAAATACAGAAATACACACACACACACACGGCCAGTTTGGAATAAGATTAATGTAGAGTCAGTGAACCTGACAGTTGTGTCTGTGGACTGTGGGAGGAAGCCAGAGTACTGAGAGAAAACCCACACAGGCAAATAGAGAACATGGAAACTCCACAGCTGAGGTTCCACCCAGAACCTTCTTAATAATAGTTATTGATAATATATTCCACCTATGCTAATAGATCCTCCTAAATGTTACACGCTGCCCACAAAACTGACGAACAAAGCAGGAGAATAAACAATAATACTTGTTATAGAATAGAAATTTTAGGTGTGGCTACTTTACTGTATTCGTAATCTCCAAATAAACAATGATGTTGAATATATGTCCCAGGTATTCTACAGCCTACGCTGAGTCAGACTACACCGACCGGGACACAGACCGAGAGGAAGGGGAGCGAGAGGCTGAACAAGAGTCTGAGGAAGAGGAGGACCAGAGCTGCGCCACAGTCCTCACCCTGCGCCAGGAGGACTCCCAAGAGGAAGAGGCAGAGGAGAGGGGGCTCGAAGAGGAGGATGAGGATGAGGAGGAAGATGAGGAGGGGAGGTTACAGATGGTTACTGAAGTTCCCAGTGGGGAGCTGGCTCTCCTCCTGGCTCAGAGTGACATCCTCCACACTGGAGATGCCAGTTTGAAAGCAGAAGGCTTTCGACTGCTGCTGGACAACAGAGCAGAGGTGAAGGAAACAGGGATGAGGGAATGTAATCACAGTAACACGCCACAACATGACCTGACTGACCTTATCTTAAATCTGTGTCTGCAGTATGGAGACAGCAGGGAGTTTCTGTGGCGACTGGCTCGGGCCTACAGTGATATGTACGAATCCACTGAGGACAAACACGAAAAAAAGACCTACGCACAACAAGGTAGGGTTGACACACACAATATTCAATAAAGTAGAACAAAGGTAGAACGACCCAATCAGAAAAGGCAAAAAAGAAGAATTGTGCTTGAACCAGACTCACCTGGTTTTATAGATGCTACAACTGTCCAGAATTATACACTGTCACCATAGCAACAAATGTAACCAGTGTAACCAGTTTGTCTACAACATGCTAGAATATACTAAAAACATCTGTAATTTCCCCACAGGTCATGGTGATAACCTGAGCTGTCGATGAGATATGATTAATTGATTAATTGTAGGCCACTGGTGTAACACATCAAACTGGATGAGGATCATTAGAACAATGATCCCTTCACCTGTGGGAGCTGAGAGCATGTAGACAAATCAGCTTAAGTCATTTGGAAAACAAATGACATTTCTATATTGTGTGTGTATCTGAACAGGTTTAACCAGAAACGGTACCAGTAACACAGTGGACCGTCGAAAACAATCCAAAACTGACTGAAAAAGATAAGTCATGTAAAAAAGGTCAAGTTTAACATAGTATAACACAAAGTTGGAGTAGTTAAGTGAAGGTATAGCTAACAGTTGGAGTAGTTAGCTAAAGGTATAGCTAACAGTTGGAGTAGTTAGCTGAAGATAAAGCTAACAGTTGAAAGTGTTGTGTAAAAGTATGCCTAAGTGGTTAAATAGTTAGCTAAAAGTGGAGCTCAGCGGTTGAAATAGTTAGCTAAAGGTGGGGCTAAGTGGTTAAATAGTTAGCTACACATCAGTTGGAAAGAGGTTGAACCACTGTTATAGATCTCTGTGGATTTTGGTACCAGTGGCAGTTGTAGGAAATTACCCTCACAGCCAAATGTGTCTTGATTTTCCTCACAGCATTTATTTTTTATTTTTTTATTAATGTCATGATGTAACCCTGAATAGTTCAACAACAGAATTACTGGCCAGATATTGTGGACTGTCTGTGCTCATGGCCCTTTCCTCCCTGTGTGCTGCTGTTGCAGGTCGAGAGGAGGCTGAATTGGCCTTGAAGAAGAACGGACTGAACGCAGAGTGTCACAAATGGTAAAATGGTGAACACAACAAACACTGAACTTTAAGCTTTAATCAGTCATTGTTGTGAGACTGATTCTGTTTGTGGCTCCAGGTTTGCAGTACTGACCGGACTGACCTCCCAGCATGAGAGCATGCATGGAAAACTGAAGAGCAGCCATATACTGAAGGTAACACAGGCTCAGCTTTCAATCCAAGTTCAAGCTGTGTTTACTCTCACCTGTAGAGTTGTGACTGAGGTTTTTTTTTTCCCACCCAGGAACATCTGGACAGAGCCATCTCCCTCAGAGACGATGACCCCATGTGCTTCTACCTGCTGGGCAGATGGTGCTACGAGGTGACACGGGGGGTTTCAATATTTAGATGATAAGTATCCAAGTAGCATTAAATCACAGCAACTGGACTTCACCTGAAGAAGTCTCTCATCCAAGAGACTAAAAATGTCTGAGAGACTTCTTTAGGTCTGACAGACTGATCGGGAGCAGCAGATGTGACCTCAGGTGACCATCCTAACAAGGGGTCCAGTTACCATGATTTAATGCTACTTGGATCACCATGACCTGGATGACTGACATTCTTCAGACATCTCTTGGATGATGAGATCTGTATGAGAACCACCAACAAGAGGACACCAGCAGTGTCAGTGTTTCAGTGCGGTGTCTTTGTGTCTGCAGGTAGCCACTCTGGACTGGTTGGAGAGAAAGGCGGCTGCTGCCCTCTACCAGAGCCCCCCCACCTCCACACTGCACGATGCCCTTGAGAACTTCCTGAAGGTACGAGCCCCATGTAGAGTCCCTCAGAACTCTGCTGCCTCACTTTCAGGAAACCTCCAACCTGTAGTTGCTTTGCTCTGGTTTCAATCAGTGTAGGAGTTGATGTGTATAACTGCAAACTACAGTGAGATATGATGGACAGATATCTGGGGCTGGAGGAAGAGCAGAAACCAGGGAGAAAGTCCTGAAGAAGATTTTTAGTTTTTCGTCCAGGTCAGACCTTCTTCACTCAGCTGCTTAAAACCTTGGATTTCATTCATCTTTGTAGGGTTAGGGTATATGACGTGTCAGGACCTGTACCAGCAGGGCCTTTATGTAGCTCAGCTGCAGAAAGTACCAGGCCTCTGTTGAAGCAGGCTGCTATCAGAGGATTTCTAACATCCTTTGCTTTATAAGTACAATTGTCCAGATTTTTATTACAAAGCCTCATTTTAAGGCTTCAAACAGGATGGAGGCAGGTACGGGAGGATCAATATATGAAGGTCACTGCATTACATTTGAAACAGAATCAGCAGTTTTTCAGCAGACAGTAGCTCTGTCCCGCCTATTTCAGAGACCTGGCTTTAAATTGATGAATGGTTTTCATTTGGAGGAATGTTGTTTGAAAATCCCCAAATGTCTGTTTGCTCCATGTACATTCAGTTAGCAGATTAGTTACACCTCAGTCAAACCAGTACACTGTGGTGCTGCTGAAGTCCACGGCCAACTGCAGACTGGTGTTTTTGTTATTTACTCCATCACATTTGCATCAACCCTCAGAACAGAAACACAGCAAGTAGAATGGAGTATACCTCAAAGCCACCATTGAATCAGTGCCTCTTGAAGACGGTCACAGCCACAGACTGTGTACAGAAAACAGATGAAGTTATCACCTGTTGGTCAGTGGACTCCAGCAGCCAGGAGTTCAAACATGTTGGTCGCCATGTTGGTTTTTTGGAGCCAGAAGTGACCATATTTGGACATGTATGAATGTCCCAGAATGACTTGTGGAACTGAGCATTTCATGATTTAAATTTACAATTTTTGAAGTGAAGTTAATTGGACTCAGCATCTAGTGGCTGTCGGTCTTATTTTGGAGACCTGGTTGCTTCGTCCACTCTACATACAGCCTATGGCTAAAACACAGATTGCAACAGAGGTTCCTTCTTTGACTTGTAATAGATTATAACTACACACAATATGAAACGTTCCTGTTGCTGTGGTGCTCCTTTACCCACAATGCCTCAAGAAAAATGAGCAGGGGCAAACTTGTTGGGGGTGTTTCCTCATGTGTTCATCTTCTGAACAGATGTGAGTGTAAAGCAGGATGTTTGACATATTTAATCTGTAAATCTGCAGGCAGAGGAACTGAGTCCAGGTTTCTCCAGGACCGTCAGACTGTACATTGCAAAGGTAAACTAACTTTTTATTTCTCAGTCATCACACTTGTAGTTCGCTCAGAAATATTTTTCAGTGTTTTTGTATTTTTCCAAGTGCTTTGTTTTGGAATCACTAGACTTGAGGAATAGGGACTACCGTATTTTCCGGACTATAATCCGCTACTTTTTTCCGACTCTTTGAATTTAAACACCGGTGTGGCTCATGTATCAGCGGCACAAAGCTCGTTAGCTTTTTACAAGCTAGCAAGCTCCGTGCCGCCGATACATTTAGCGTCGTCACATCAGACCCGGTCAGAGTGGACCACATGAAACTGTTCGAATAAATCAGTGGTGTAGTGGTCCCTGGAGAAGTGGGTATACTCTCAATTTTTGCCCTTTTTTTTTTTTTTTTTTTAAAGTAGTCCAGAAAAATACTCTGTTTTAGAAACAGTGACATGTAAGACTACTCTATTCAGTTTACCCAAAATTCCATCCGTAGTATTTGTATTGTAAATATTGCCACCTCAGCTTCACGCCGCACTTTGGAGTGAAGCGCTGGCGAGATGACATTTTTAAAAAAAATAAAATAACTGAAGACTAAAGAAAATAAAATACATATCGGTTTAAAGAACGTTATTCTTTCTTTGCAGCCCGGTCCGAATGGTCCACGGCCCGGTGGAGGGAACCTCTGGTCTAAATTATAATGTTAGCTAAGTTACTTAGCCCTGACTAACTTAGTTTAATTTTACAGTTGACAGGCTGGGGGACCACTTTTAGCCATGAAAATGGTCTGTGGCACAAAATAGTTTGGGGACCACTGATTTAGACCTTTACAATAACAAACAAGCTTCATGGACACTGAGATCATCTCTGGCCATTTATTACAGCTTCATCTAACGATCCAATCTAGTGCTACATAGCGTCTGGCTAACATTTGCCTTTCGCAACGTCAGCCAACTCACACAATTTACATCGACAAAATCTCTTCTGCTATAAATGTGCAGTCATGTTGCCAGTATTTTAAAACAATGACTAATTTAGAAACCACCTTAAAACTTACCTCATATTTACTGACTCCACGAAAATAAGTCCTCTTGATATTTTCCACTCACTTCAAAGACGTTATTCTGCTTTTCTCGTTCGCATTTCCAAAAACCGCGCATCTTTCAATGAGAGGCCCAGTGACCTGTCAATCAACTGGGGTGGCACCTGAGGTGTCCAATCAGGTTCCAGAGTTGGCCAGCGATCGTTAGCAATATTTTCTTTGGCATGACCCGCCCTACTCTGTCTCTGATTGGCTCATCAGTCCTCATGCCGAAACTCGCTGCCGAGTACTAGCCAAGTAAATACCGGGTAGGCGGGTCATAGCTTCACCCTCCTCGGGAAAAAATTGGCAATTTGGGTCGTAAACACTACTGAATGGTGCGCATCATGGGGGATTTAGAAGTGCGTATACGCAATACTGACTGAATATTAAGTAGGCATATGCCGTATACCGGCGTATACCCGGCACTACACCACTGGAATAAATTCAATAACGGCTTATAGACATGTGCGCTCAATAGTCCGGAAAATACGGTAAATAACCTGCACAGTTTATTGGTCGTGATTCTGACATTACCACAGCCCAGTCTATCTATTACCAGAATATCAAATGTCCTGTAGGCACACAGGGGTGTATACTGTGCTGTGAATGTGAGGACAATTAAAGTAATCTTCACGCTGTTTTGGCTCACAGTGTCACAAAGAGCTGGGAAACATCTCTGAGGCCACAAACTGGACCGAGCTGGCCCTGAAGATGCCCACAAACACTAGTGACGTAAGTCTGCCACAGCTTGATGTGAATGTGTGTAGCTCTGAACAGTGAGTGCTGCAGATCACAGTGAAAAACTAAGAAGTTGAAGAGTTAGATCACGTGTGGTCACATGACCTACCATGACCTTTGTCTTCCACCTGCCAGGATGAAGAAACGTCTCAGCTGGAGGCTCAGCTTCTGCTCTTAACTGACAGGAAAATCTGAACAGCTCATTGCTGGAGCTTCTCAGCCGATGACACTGATTGGCTCCTCGGGCTGCCAATCAGACGAGCTCCTCAGAAGTCTCCTAATTCCCTTAATTGGTGGATGTCTGTGTCACTGTGAAATGATATGGAGTTAATTGATGTTTATTTATTTTCTGCAAACTTTAATACAACTTATTTAATAACATGTATTATATTGTATCTTCAATGGTTTATTTTTGATGCGTTTGCCTTTTTAACTCATAATCAGTGACTAAACACAAGCAGGTTTTTTTTGTCAGCACCTTGGTCTTAATTGAAGAGGTAAAATATCAGTTCACCTAAATTATTGAATAAGAAAAACATCAAGAAACACACGACACACATTTAAGTTTTGTCGTGTTGTGTGGTCCATAAATCAGAGATCAACAGCTCTGAACCTGGACACACAAAACTACCAGAGGGAAGATCATTTCAGTTCCTATGTATTTTGTAATGAGACGTTTGCTTTGATGTAATAGGAGCTGAGAGCAGCTGATTCACTTTGATCAGGGACGTTTAATGAGCTTTAAGGGAAGGAGGGAGGTTTGGGACTGAGCCGATTCTTTTAACACATTTCTCTCAGTGGATTTGAAGTAGTACTTGTAGTTGTTCTGATGGTGTTGTACCAGGTAGATGTTTGTTTCATTCCCGTACCTGTAGTGAGAACAATGTAGTTTCCCTCTTTAGACTGAAGCATTTTTCCAGCTGGAAGGTTTCGGCGCCTCGAGCAGACAGGAGGAGGATTTGACCTCCTGCAGTTTGAAGCAGTGAAGTGTGAGACTCTGAGGTGGTGACTGAAATATTTTTCTACTCCTGTTTTTTTTTTCTTTGCTGCCTTTGAACTTTGGGTTTTGACATTCCTGCAGGTCATCGCCCTGTGGCCTAACATCACTAAAATGGCACTTTGTTTTTTTCATTTATATATTTATTCTGGATTGTTGATTTTGCTGTAAGATAAGATATTACACTAATGAAGATGTCATTTGCTCTATATTCTGATCCCATGACCGAGAGTTAGTATGCACTCAGATAACATTTAATAAAAATCTTCTTTTGTATTCAGGTCTTGTAAATGTGCAGTTCCTCTCTGTCATGAACAGCCCACACTGTTTATATGATGATGTTAACAAATAGTCACTTTAATAGTAAAACTAGTTTAATTTAGGTACAGAGTGTATATACACAGAGGGACCTGACACACACAGTCGTGGTGTAAAGAAAATGTTATTTTCTGAAGTAACATTGAAACGCAGCTTTGTAAAACTCTTTAAGGACAAATAAGAAGTTTCACTGTTTTCTCAGCAAACACCTGTTTAACAAACATACACCACTCAGTCCAACACAAAGATCAAAAGGTCTCAAACTACTTGAAATAATTTTTACAATCTGCTTATTGTTGTCGAGGACTCCACAGAGAGACCTACAACAAAGGAAAATACTACTTCCTTTTAGTTATGATCATAATTGAGATCTTAGTCATGTAATTACTCAAGTGACAATGAGACTGTGGATCTCAATATTTAGTATTTCTGAACATACAAACGTATAACTGTGCATTCTCAGATCTTTAGAAGGAGATAATGTCATAACTGCAATAAGTGTTTCTTCCTTTGTTGAGGTTGATGTGCTTCGATCTGAGAGTTCCCAGACAAACCCATCCAGCTGTGTCTGTGCTGAGCTCCTGAAGACCACATCTGGATCATCTGTGGTCTCAGTCAGCATCAAATCGTACAACCAACCCCAGCCTCCAGCTCCTGGTCCATCATCAGTGTGAGGCTGGCTGTGATGACACACACACAAACACACACAGAAGTGTACAGTCCATCTGAGACACCAGTCAGCAGGTGTAATAGTTGCATTCAGCGCCTCCCTGCTGGTGCCCGTCTCTCTCCGTCCTCAGTCCTTGGCGTCTCCCACTCCGTCAGCGTTAATGGCGAACATGGCTTCAGCCTCTGGCAGACAGGGTGAGTCATAGATCTTACAGATCCTGGTCTCTCCTCGGCCCTTCCTCAGGTACAGACTGCAGAGATTAGACTGAGTTCAATCCCTGTGCCTCTCAGAGTGATGAGCGATGTCACAGCTCGAACATTCAATCAGCAGCAGGAACAGCAGTTGTAGTTGTTTTTGACCAATTCATTATATTCATCATGTCAGCAGCTACTCAGCTCAATTATCAACTACTTCTACTGATGTCACTGTGCGTCGTTAGAGTGCAAAAACTCACCGTGTGGTGGAGGCATGAGCCATGATGTTGCCACCGATGGGTTTCTTGGGATCAGCAGAAAACATGGCTGCCCCGTCCACTTGCGCTACCACTTGGTTGGTTATCACCACGGCAACACCAAACTATTGTGGCAGAAGTCAGAGAAAACACTGATGTTAGAGACGAGAAGCAGCAGCAGTCATGACCAGTTCATACTGTAACGGTACGTTCAACCAGAATAATGTGTCTGAATAAAAAATATCTAGAGATGACGATATCAAAATTAATTTCCAAAACAGCTCAGTGGTTGTTAGGACATTAGACTTTTTCTCTCAATTTACAGTTTTCCAGCTCTACAGGTTCCAGGTGTGTGGGAACCCTGACAGCGACTGTTTCAGCCCCCTCAGTACCCCTCCTGTGTGGCCTCAGCCTCGAACCTCGTCTGCCAGCCGCAGCAGCATACGCAGGAAGCGTCCCAGGTGTCCCTGTCTGGCCGACAGCTCTCCTCTGCCCGAGTAGTCTGTCCTGTACAGAGCTGTGGCGCTGTCCACTATCAGCAGAGCATACCTGACACACAGAGGGACAGACAGAGGGACAGACAGAGGGACAGACAGAGGGACAGACAGAGGGACAGACAGTGTCAGGGGCTCTGTGTTAACTGCAGAGATACAAACCACAACCAGACAAATTTCAGGCTTCGAATGGAGGAAGGTTTGGGGCTTGGGCTGAACTCGAGTCACATACACATTGGGCAGTGAACTCAAGAACAAGAGTCTACAGGGTGCTGGTTGGTGGGGCCCTTCGCCCGCCTCCCCGGTTTCCTGGTCTGGTCTGGTCTATATAAACATATAAACTATTATATTAGGTATAATACCATTATGACACTGCACCATTTATCTATTGATCTCTTTATTTTATCTGTTCCTTTGTTTGTTTTTAAATTATTTCTTTCTCTCCATCATGTACATCATGCTCCTTTCTGTTGAAACAACTAATCATGGACATTTACCCCTCAGTATATATAACCTGCCCCATACTAACGACAACCTGAACTCACTTAAATCATGATTGCAAGCTTTGTTTTTGTCTGTTGTTTGTATGTCTGTTCACTGTCCTCTGTTTATGTCCTTTGTCACTATTTTTGTTGTGTTCTGTTTTTGTCACCCTGCTTCACAATAAAAAACAAACAAAAAAAAAGAACAAGGGTCAGACCCACTTCCTTACTCCTCCCTTCATATCCAAATATGGTCACTTCTGGTTCCAAACAACCAACATGGCGATGTTCACATTCCAAACTCCTGGTTTCACAACACACTCTGTAAATCACTGGGTGACGCCACGTTGGCTTCGCCCAGTCTGTACACAGTCTATGGAGAGAGCTGACACTGGTGAGCACGGTGGTGTTTTAAAAACTGAACTGTTTCCAACTTGAAGCGCTGCAGGCACAGTGGGAAAGTAATGCTGTGAGCAGAGTGTTTTTCTCTGGGATGCTGAGCCCTGTAAATGCTACATTTTTGCATTTTGTATTGAAAACAGAAACTGCCAAGAAACGCTCCCTGAGGACGCAAACTTTATTCTAATGTGTCACCTGAAAGTTTCATTGGCGAGTTACATTTTTTACAGCACTTTATTCACCCCTAACTGAGGGTCTAACTCAACAAAGATTAGAAACCACTCATGTTTGACTCCAGCACAAAGTCACAGAAACAGTGAGTGAGTAAATGGTTGTGGGTAAATTGTTGTGACTGACCTGGACTCAGCCATCATGGCAGAAGCCTGATAGAGCAGCTGAGTCTGATGGTCTGTGTTGAAGGCTCTGGCATAGGCCACATTGTCCAGAACATCACTGCCAACCAGCCCATACCTGAGAGAGAGAAGGGGTCACATTCAGGTCAAATACAATCACATGGAAAACATCTGAAGACAAACAAGTGCAAATGAAATAAAGCCTAAATAGTTTATCACTCATCGGATTAATCAGTATTGATCTTTAACAAAACAATTCAGATCTGGTGTCATGATAAAGTTTGTCCAGGAGTGACAATGAGCTACCAGGTAATTCGCTAACATAAAGCTACGTTCATACACTGTAGCTGAGTGGAAGCTGAGGTGAGGACGTATTCACACCAGACTGTTCAGGATTCACTGTTTGCTTCCTTCAACTGAACCATGCCAGTGGTTGTACACATGTATACAGTACCTGTACTCAAACAGTGTACTTTAGTGTAATTTAGAGGTACTTTACTTGAGTGTTTTCATCTCTTTATTCTTACACACCATCACACTGCAGAAGGAAATATGTATTCCAGCATTGTTTTGAAGATGTGCTTTTCAGATGAATGTTTTAAGAAGCAGGTGGTGAGGTATGGGGCAGCTTCTCCAAACATGATGTAGTTTGTTTGCATATAGGTGAATATTTATTTGAGAAAGCAGCCGTCTGAGGAGCTTTACAGAGTTATACTGTCAAAGGAACAGAATAAAAAAGTCTGTTAATGTGCTAAAAAAAATAAAAATAAAAATGTGGGTATCACCCACATTTTTATTTATTAAATATTGATATGCTCGCCTTGTTTGAGTGCTGATGTATAAAAGCTAGGAGGGAAATGTGGCAGCTCACCTCTCAGCCACAGCAAGGAGCCTCTCTGGTCTGAAAGTTCCCTCTGTGTCGATGTACATGGCTTTACCTTCACCACCTCCCTGGTCGATGGGCAGCTGAGGACAAGAGACACACCCCCTTCAAAAATATGAACATTGTTTCCATTTTCCTATGATGTTGAGATTTTCTGAGCAGACTGTACCTGACAGGTGACAGCCAGTGTGTGGCACAGCTGGGTCTTCCCCGTCCGAAACTCTCCAAACATCTCTGTGATGGAGCCCGTCTCGATCCCACCTGCACGGAGCAAAATGTATCGTTTGTTCCTGCATCAAAGGTTTCTAATGGATTTCCTGCTAATCAGCCTGAATCTCTGGAGGATATCTTGGCTGTATGAGACCGACCCTGCAGAAGCTTGTCCAGCTCCTTGGAGCCTGTGGAGATTTGGATGATCTCTGCTCTCCTCTGGTGGAACTCAGTAGCTGTGGTGAAGCCCATTGGCACTAATTTGGCAGCTTCTGTCTACGAAGGAAGGCAGATTACAGGAATGAATAAATCATCAGTTGCTTTATGAAAGGGAAAGGTGGCCGATATTATAAAGTTTGCTAACGATACAACCATCACTGGCCTTTTAACAGGAAGTAATGAGACAGCCTACAGACAGGAGATGAGGTCCCTGACATCTCGGTGCCAGATCAACAATCTCCATCATAATGTCAGCAAAACCAAGAAGAAACCAAGAAGAAAACTGAGTAATCTATAATGAACCATTATCCTACAGTTGTATGTCCCGTCTTCGATTAAGCCAAGGTGCTGTCCCGTCAGAAAATGATTTGGTGATGGAGAGATGACAGCATCATGCCTGCATACAGAGATTGCATAGACAGATGTGTGCCTAAAATGAAACACGACAGATACCAAAGAAACACAAATCATAACTTCCTCATATAATGACAACAGTTTCTTACTAGAATCTTGTCAGCTTTGGCCTCACTGATGCCCTTGATGTTGAGCAGCTCCTTCTTGGGAGCGTAGGCCACGGCTTCAATGGTGTGAAATCCTGCGTCCTCCAGCTTCTTGATGTCACTACCACTGATCCCACATTGCTGCAGGTGAAGAAATTAGAACAAGAGACGGCCGAGCACAAATTCAGAGAGAGACACAAAGTGCAGAAGGTGTTGAGTCTAAACACAACATGCAGGATTTGTAATCCATCATTTACACTATTAATCATCCATGTGCACTGGCACTGTTACAACAAAACAATCAACTTAATCAACTCCACTACTGGTTACAGCCTTTTCCAGACCTGCAGGTGTCTAGTTTTAAGTTGAACCAGAATGAAAAAAACATCTGTGTAGTGGGGTGTCATTGATACATAAATAAATGTATATTTATCCAGGACACTTTACTGGACATTACATTTGTACTCGGTGCAGTACAACTCAGTGTTTCTATGAAAGAGCAAACTGCAGTGAGGATACACACCTCCAGTCTGCACAGAGGCTGTGGCCCGAAGTTTTCCTCCTCCTCCACCTCTGCCTCCACTCTGGCCTCACTTCTCATCGCCATGGTCTGCGTATGAAACCCTAGTCAACAGAGACAGAGAGGGAAGGCGACAGAGCTCTGTGACTGCTGTGTCTGAAACAACTCGCTGATATAAAGTCAGTTCATGTCAGTGATTGTGCCTGTTCCCCTTGTTCAGCATGAAGAAAATGGAGCTTTGTTTACCACTTCCTGTCTTATAATGCAAATATGACAGTACAGCTGGCTAATCTGCTTTGTTTAAGACAGAGACGAATAGTCAAGGTAATGCTGTTAACTATACAGTACACAAACACATTAGTAACAGATCAGGTTTTATGTTAATGTCAGGATTAAAAACGTGCTAAATAACGTAAGCAAGGAGGTCAAACCGTCAACCACAGCCGTTACAGCTTAATGGTTTAAAATCAGTTTAAAAAGTCTAGTTAGTATTTTTCAACTAGTAGTTAGCTTAGCATTAGCGCTGTTATTCTTCACGCCCCTGTAAATCAGACATGGAGCGAGCTTTAGCTGACAGCGCTGCTCGACAGAGGAGAGACACCAACAGCTTCCATACAAGTTAATACTTGTGTCTGACCCGAGCACACTAATCATATTTATTTAAATAAACACTTTGTTTAGAACAGCTGAGGTCTTACCTTCCTCCTACCTTCTCGTTCCCCTCTAACTCTTTGATAACCAAAGCTCCCGCGCACAAAGTATCCGTAGACGTAATGACGTCGGACGTAAAACGTCACCTACCATAAGTTTACTGATTGGTCAGATTGTGGCCGTAAACAGGAAACCAGCCACTTTGGTCTTCGAAGTAAAAGCTTAGGAAGACTCATTTTAATAGGACGTCTTGTTTTAGTTTGACAGGGTTTGTGATTTGATAAAATAAGAAGCAATATTTTATTGGGTTGTTGTTTTTAAATTTATTTTATATTTGAGCAAAAGGACCAGCCTTTTTCCTTGTTAAGTGTAAATAAACAAAAACAAGACTTTGTATGGACAATTGATGGAGTTTTTATCCCTGTATAAAGAAATGTACAAAGCAAGTGGGGCTAAAAAATTAGGCAAATATGGATGTGCAAAAAAAATGCAATACACTCGACGGCCACCAGATGCTGGGTGCATAAAACTGTATCTCCGATTGACTACAACTCAAAAATCCTCATTTTTAATCCTGAAATACTCTAGTCTTTTCAAAAAGAGCAATTTTCGTGGGTGTGGTTAGATGGATCAACAAGTGTGGTCTCCAATGAGAGTAGCACTGAACTCCAGTCTCACACATTGGGCAGTGATCTCAGGGTCATTGCCAGACCCGCCGGGTTAACCATGCCGTGGTTACGGTCAGACGCTTCTGAGACCGATAATGTTCAACAAAGTAAAAAAAACGCCATTTATTTTCTATGTCTGAACAAAGAACTTAAAAAAAATAGAGGGTTGCTTTTTAATTTAAGTTTCAAATGGAATTTGTTACAAAATGATACAAACAAAACAATGTCACTGTATTTATTAAAACATTCATTTGGAAAATGTTTAACTTCCTTCTTACTTTTCATCCTCTCCCACACGTGCTTCATGTGACCTCTCACTTTCAAGAGTGAATGTCAGTATATTTTATAATCTGCTGATTCATTCTTTGGCACTTCAAACTCCTCACCTCTGAACACCCACAGTGCTAATCAATGGAAAAATGTTCTGTTATGTATCAGAGAACATTTGACCATTTCATCATCCTCACTCTCAACAATAGTGTTAACATCAACCTCCTCATATCCGTCTCCACAGCTGCCATGTTTTCTCTGGCTTCAGAGAACTCTCCCTCCTCCGTCCTTCACTCAAACACCAGTGAACAAACACATACTTGGCATACATCAGATCAATCTTGTGGTGGAGCAGAGCTTAGGCCTTTACAATAGCAGTGGTGTTGCTACGCATGACCTCTGGATCATAGCCAGGTCTCCATTAGGAACCACAATGGGAGGCTGGTCGTAGATACCAACTTTGAAACCAGTGGGGCACCAGTTCACAAACTGGATGTAGTACCACACATGCACATCCTCACAGAGAGGAGGGAAGATGCCATTTTTGTAGTCCACTGAAGTTACTAAACATGGTCAACACTGGACCTGTATCAAAAGCAAACATCAGTCGATTGAAATGTGAATAAAACACTGACTTCAATAAGAGAAATGTTATTTATTTTAACTTTATTACTTAAAAGTACAAGACTGCAGAATGAAGGACTGGACAGTAAATAAAAGCAAGAAAACAATAAAATGACAAAGACATTAAAATATTGCACGTTCAGAAGATTTCACTGGGTTTTACACATTTCCTCTTGTTTTGGAGACTGAGGCCACCACTCGCTGTTCAACTTCCTGTCTGTGCCCACAGCTGCATCTGAAACACACAACACTCTCATCACACAAAGGAAATCTCACATAACATCAATCTGACTGTCATGGGCTAAAGGTTCCCAGTGGTGTGACTGTCTTTCACTGGTCGACAGGTGGCTGAAAGGTGCAAACACCTGAAGCCTCGCACCAAAATAGGCAGAGAGGAAGACCACATGCTTGTAAACATGGACGTGAGCTTAGATGTAAAATATGTAAAACTGGAAGTGGAGGAAAACAAGCAGAAGGTGAACACAGCTTCTGTTTGTTTACAGGAGAACTCCACAGGGTCCCTTCAGACCAAACACCCCACACGTGACCCCAAATTATTAGTTTTGTTCAGTAGCAAACAGCCGTGGTTTCAAGCGTCACCCACCAGTTTGTGCTGTAAAAAACAAACACATTTCATTTGTTCTGTTATCACCAGACCTGTTCATAGCATGGACGAAGCTGACGTGACATCACCCATTGGTTTGTGGACACATCTTGAAACCAGAAGATCAGCGTCAGAGCCGTCCCTTCATATCCCAATATGGTCACTTCTGTCTCACCCAACATTCAAACACCAAACTCCTGGTTTCAAGACGTGTCTCCACAAACTGACAGGCGGCAAAATCTTCATCAGTCCTGATTCATGTTTTAAGGCTCAGTAAAGGTCCATCACCCCATGCTGCTCTTAGTAAACCCTCAGTGACACACTCACTACAGCTGTTACCTTTCTCTGCATCTGCTGTGTTGGGAACATCTGAAACCTCTGTTAAAACAAAGAGCCGATGATGTTAAGAAATTAAGAGACAGGCTGCAGTTGGATGCAGCTCAGCAGTGTCTTACCTGGGATGGTTCCAAGGCTGGAGTTATCAAAGAACTGCTTGGGACAGGTTCTGGACAGCAGCTCCGACGTCCCACCCACGTCAAAGAATCTGCTTTTGGGGGAGTCGAGCACAGAGACCTTTGGAGAGTCCAGCAGCTTCCTCGGAGAGTCCAGGATCTTCTTGGGCGTAACCAGGAACTTTTTGGGTGAGTTCAGGAGGTTTGCAGAGTCTGAGGTCATGGGGAGACCCCTCTTGGTGGGAGTGCAGGGAGATGAAGGTTTGTTCATCTCAGCTTTGCTCACTTTCAGCTTGATGGCTCTGTTCTTCCACTTGCTGACCTCTGCCTGCTGGCTGGACACCAAGCTGATGAGACAGGGGGACAGAGGTCAGAGGTCAGAGGTCAGGAGGATTCAGGGCCAACAGACCTGTGGCCTGGTTCATCTCTTGCTGTGAATCACTGGTATTATGTCACAGGCTGGTAACTGTGTGAGTTTACAAACGTATCAACAGTCACAAAAAAGTAGGACAGATTTTCAGATGCATGATGGAGACATCTGATTCTGACTGTGGTATTAACTTAAGTACACTACAACCATCGAGTATTACATAAATATCTGATTACAGTTTATTTAAAGTACATATTGTAGACAACTGAGTTCAAAGAATTAAAGCGTCTTCAGTGAGCTCAGCGTTACCTTTCCAGCTCAGTGATTCTTAGTTGAAGCTGTTTGACTTCCTCCTCCAGCTTGGCCTTCTCCAGCACAGCACTGGTGTTGATGACCTGACCTCTGGGCTGGGTCAGTCTGGCATGAAGGACCTCACCCTGCAGGACTGATTTCAACATGACCACATGGCTGTAATTCTCCATATGAACATTTCCTTTTAAACTGGGTGGTAAAACCCCCAACGCAGCATTTGTGGAGGCAGATGAACATCTGTGTGAGATTAGTTTGAGACTCAGACTCTTTGATTGTTTCTGCTTAATAAAATGTATGCCACTCATCTTGTTGCTGATTGGTTGGACTGAGTGAGATCCTGACGCCTTTGATTGATTACAGCTGCAGTTTGATAAAGAGTTTAATTCTTCAATTTTGCTACAAATCTTAATTGAAAAATTTGATTACACTTTTTTTTTATTATTATTATTCTGAGTGATTGAAAAGGTCAGGTCTCATTCTCCAGTTACTCTACTGCCCTGTTCATTTAAAAAAAATATACAAATTATTATCATATTTAAAATCAGATGAACATGCATTAAAATGTTATCTATTGTCTTCAACCTTAATTTAATTGATTGATGATTATTTTTAAAGTCACCACTATGTCTATTGCACTAGACTCAGGTTGGGTTATTTGGTAAACTGTGCCTCAGAAGTCTTAGAGGAGTCTGTGTGTGAAGTGTCTGTCAAAGCTGAATGGTCTCTAATGGATTATGAAGCATTAACTTGTATTTGGAGCAGCACATCTTCACAAACAATGATAGAAAAGGCTACCTGGTCCTGGCCTGACTCACTCACTCATGCTGATGACATTAGTACAGTCAATAGCAGCAGATCTGAGCATCCTCCAGCAGCTTGTACAGAACGTTACATTATATATAACATTTTTTTTGATGAAATTGGAGGAAGAAAAAGAAGCAGACAAACAGGTGCTGACTTACAGGACTCTTCTCCTTGCTGTTGTGATCTCCTCAAAACCTCCTTGAGCTTCCTCAGCGACTCTTCCTTCTCACTCAGCAGCGTGGTCATCCTCTGGACCCTGAGGGGAACACAGCCCAGCTCAACATCTGACATCACATTTCATTTATAGGGAACGAGGACAGACAGGAAGTCAACTCTGCCGACATGTGTTGACAAACTTGAAAACCACAGAGGAAGAAACAGTCGTCAGTGATGAATGAATCAAAGCTGCTCTCACTCTTGCTGGTGTTCATCTGATGATGAACTGAGCTTCAGCTCCGTCTTCAGCAGTTTGGTCTTTAGTGTTTCCAGCTCAGCTGCACTGGGTGGTGATTTCTTCTGTACCCGAAAAATACAAATGAATAATAATTAAAAACACTGTTCAATGCAGGAAAAAGGACCAAACACACAAAACAAAAGACATCACACATTCACATAACCACAAATCATCTGTCAACTCTACGAGGCAGTTTGAGTCTGTTACTGTGGAGTGAAAGTGAAATATTTGGACGTACCTCAGACTCTCGCAGTTTGCTCTTCAGGGCTTGGATCGTGTTTTCCTTCTCATCCAGCAGAGCGCGGCTGTCCTGCAGCTCAGTCTGCAGCAGCTGTGTCGCCTGTTTGTGGTTGGATACTCTGCTGTTGGCTTTGACCTGAGCCTCTTTCAGCTCCTCATTTTGAACATGCAGAACCTGAAGAACAAAACAAGTATTTTTCCATTTGCTGATTGGTGGTTTTCTTGGTTGTTATGCTATTTTAAGATGGGACAGTGGATGCAACTACCACCAGTACAGAGGTGTTTTGGGGATAAAAGCTATATATCCCTATTTTCAAGCTTTCAGTTTAGTTTGCTTCTTAGATACACAGCACATTGGTTGGGGACTATTTTCAGTGGCGGATTACTGGACATGTGGTCACTCTGCAGCTTCCATTTTGAACAGGTCATCACAGTTTGATCATGAACTTTTCACCTGATGTTCAAACAAATTTTCAAATATTGAATAAAGAGTGAGAGCCTCAGTGATATGAAACAAACACAGCAACATACTTTGACTTTTTCCTCCGCCTGCTGGAGCTGAACAACAAGTTGTTGGTTGTCCTTCAGCAGGGACAGCTCCTTCTTCAGAGGAGCTCCCTCCAGCACCTGCAGCAGGGTGAAGTTCCTGCTTTTCTCCTCTTGAAGCTGAGATTCAGCCTGAGCTTCCAGCTGCTTGAAATCTTCTAACAGATGGTTCTGCTCATCGGTGATGTCCTGCAGGACGGAGGTGAAAAACAGGTTGGAAAGACAATAATTATGGAGTAAAAAATAATACACAGAACAGTGAAAATAAATCCTAATCCTTGTAAAGAGCTAATCAAACAAGTCAGTAATGAAGACTACCTGCAGAGGCAGCTTCTTGCTCTGTGCCATTGCAGAAGTGCGCTCCAGCTCTTGGTTCAGGATGTGGTCTAGCCCTGTGGCGTTGTCTGGCTCGTTGGAAATCAGGGCCTCCAGTTGCTCCTTGAACTTCACTCTGTCGGAGATCTCAGTTTGCAGGTCAGTCAGGTAGGTGCGCAGGTTGGCCCAGAGCCTCTCATACATCTCATGCATCTTCTGCAAACACAGACCAAAAGAGCCAACATACAGACTCAGTCCAGTAATGATGGAGAGCTGCATCTACACTGATGGTTAGGATGCAGTCCCATGAAATCATCATGGTGAATTCAAACATGCTGGCTGTGATGTCCTCCTGTTGTTTGCTGTTTGCAAAGACTGACTGGGGTCACCTGGGGTCACCTGTGGCTTCATGAGACCTGGCAACAGGTCAGTCACTCTCTGCCTCATCACATTGTTGTCACACCGCTGACTGACTGACTCCACACCACGTTATGACGGTTTGATTTGAACGTCTGATTTTGGTTAATAAAGTTTTCCCTTGTGAAACATGAACCTTGGCGTGTCTTCTCTTTTGCTGTGGCCATATGATCCGGGTCATAACACTGCTGAACACTGAAATCAAAGTCTGTTACTTTCAAGCTTTTACACAGTGTTGATTGTTAAGCAGCTAACTGGATCCCTCAGTGTACTGAAGTCTGAGGAGACAGTCTGGTGACTAGTGAACTGTTAACAGTGAGTTTTACATCAACAAGCAGTGACTGGCTTTCCAGAGCTGAAGAAAGGAGCAGAGCAGCTGTGGCAGATGAAATCCTTGATGGATGTTCGAGGATCTGTTTATTTTCCCATCACAACAGCTGCTTTTCCATTTACTTTGGTTTTTAATTGACCCAGTATAAAATTTAAACCTGTGAAGCACTAACACCAGCACACAGGCATCAGGCTACAAGTCAGAGCTGCTCCTGTGTTTGTCTGGAGACATGTTTACAGCTTCCTTTGTTTTTGTCTCCCTAAAAATATAGTACGTTATAGTATAGTACATACAATTAATTATTGACACCAACTGCTGAGTGTCTCTGGATTAAGAGGAAACTGAAGAAAAATTAAAAACATGATTGTAAGATTTTAACCTCCAAAGTCCTTTTGTTCACATGTTAACATCAGAGGGGATACTGAATGAGAGAAATGTGAGTTTAATGCCTATGAGGACAGATTTGTCCCACATTCAGCTCTTTGTCCTCCAGGTATCACAGACCAGTAAAGTCCCTGTGGTTAAAATGACAGAAGATCCTTTGATATTTCACTCTCCACCTGCTCAGTGGAGGACGACGCTAACGTGGTGTCACCTGCTGTTCACCATGTTGGTTGTTTAAAGACAGAAGTGATGGATATGAAGGGAGGAGTAAGGAGGCGGGGTCTAATCCACAGAGGAGTTTTTTGGGCCATCATCTGGTGGTCACTGGGAGAATTACACCTGTTTACAGTTGTGAATTGACCTCAGTTTTGAGACCTTGGTTGGTTCATCCATTTCCCTCCAAAGTCTGTCAAACAAACCGAGGCTGAAGACAAGTGATGACCAGCAGAGCTCACCTGCAGGTACAGCTCCCTCCTGTCCAGCAGCTCAGTGAGTCTGGGTTCCCACAGTGTGTACAAGTCCCCATGTTGGACGGAGTAGCTGGGCGCCTGCGCTCTGCACAGCAGCAGGTCATGAAGTCTCCTCTCCTCGAAAGCAGCCAAATCTGTCTTCACGAGCTCCTCAAACATTTTCCTGTAGTTCTGTGCTCGCACATACAGAAAATCCTGGGGAGGCAGAGAGCAGGGACTTCAGTTATTACTAATCACAAGTCAAAAACACTATGACATTTCAAAATGGTGGGGTAGATATTAATAATTACATTAATCTGAATTGCGGTCTGAATAGTCGGCAGTCCCTGCTGGTAGATGACATCATAGGCTTTCTTGGAGGGTTTTGGGAGAGAGGCCAGAATTGTGTCCTTGAGGAAACACTGGACTCTCAGGACACTGTCCACGGACTTTGAATCACAACGGGAACAAGTGTCGATAAAATGCTGGAATTTTCCAAAGACTTCCTGCAATGATACGAGTTATGAGATTGTACGTTGCTGCAGATTAATGATTCATGAAAAACACCCCTCCTCCCAAAGACAAACACACCATTAGTGATGTTACCTGGATTTTCTGGGTGGAGTCCTGCAGTCGGGATAATGCAGTCTGCTGGAAACCACTGGTGCTCCTCTCCTCTAAGCTGCTCAGCTGATCCTTCAGAGCTGAGACGGTTTCATTTGTTTCACTGAGCATCTGAAAGAAGAAAGAAAAAAACATCTCAGACATTTTCTTCTTCATGCAGATGATACTATTTTTCCTGCACATGACTCCAAGTCTGTCTCTTCATCTCCACCGAAGCTCAAACCTGTTCTGAGTACTACCAACCTGGCAAAGATTCATGTTCATAACTTGTGACCATACTGACTGAATGAAAGTGGACATGTTCAAGGATTGTTGACAGACCTGCTGGGAGGCATGAGCTTCAGCTTCAGCATGGGCTTGTTTCTCCTTGTGCATCTGCAGATGCTCCTCGAGCTGCTGCACCTGACAACAACACACAGTGACAGGAGGATGGTCAGAGGGATGAGCCATCATCTGGTTGATAATAAAAACACTCAAACGCACCAGGCTGCATCTTCGTATTGATCAGACAGTTACAAACACGGCTCAAAGTTTCATAGTTCAAAGCAGCAGTGAAGCCCAACTATTGAAATTCTCCTGTAAATGATCTGGACCTACTTGTTGTTGCAGCTCGGCCTCTCGCTCTCGTCTCTCAGACTGCTGCTTCATGCTCAGCTGCTCCTGCCGACTCAGCTTTTCCTCCATGCCTGAGATCTGCAGTCGGATGAGAGCAGAAATTAACGGACAAATGAAAAAATCTTAGAGCTGATCTAAGTGAATCTTCTCAGATTATCGGTGACTTTATAAATGCACAACTGTACCGTCTCCATCCTGTCCTCCAGCTCTGCTGCGAGCTGCTTCTTCTCCTGTCTCAGTCCCTCCAGGATGTCCTGCAGCTGGTCTCTGTCCTCAGTGAGAGACGTCACTCTGCACTGCAGCTGCTCCAGCTCCTCTGAGGAGGACTGACGGCTGGACTCCCTCTCACACAGCAGACCGTCTCTCTCTGCTTCAATGATCTGCACCTTCTCTGTTAAAGCTGTTATCTGTGAGGACAGGAGCATCTGATTACCTCCAGTTAAAGCTTCAAACTGTTCAGTCTAAAGATCCTCTCACAACTTCTACTGTGTGTATGAAGTGTGCAACCTGACAACAGATGCTATAAGGAAGTAAAGCCATGGACTGTATACAGAAATTAATCAGAAGTGAGGCCAATGCACAAGTTAAAAAAAAAGTGCAATACTCCCAATGGCCACTAGAGGCTGGGCAAAAAAAAACCAAACAAACAAAAAAAACCAAAACGTCTGGCTCCGATTGACTTCAATTAAAAATGGTCATATTCAGTCAATACATTTTACTGACATCATGAGCTAAAGTCAACTCGTCTTGTCAGAGATCTGGTGTCCATCTGAAAATCATTTCATCATTCAGTAGATATCAGGCTTCAAAAACAGGCAGATTTATGAGCGTGGTTAAACTGATGGACGCCTGAACTCCAGGGTCATACATGTCCTCACTTCTCCCTTCATATCCAAATATGATCACTTCTGGACATTCAAATGCACAACTCCTGGATTCAAAACACGAATCCACAAACCAGCGGGTGACGTCCTGTCAGCTTCGTCCGTTGTGTGTACAGTCTATGGGTGAAACTGTCACAAACCTCAGTCTGCAGTGTCTCCATCCTGTCCTCCAGCTCTGCTGCGAGCTGCTTCTTCTCCTGTCTCAGTCCCTCCAGGATGTCCTGCAGCTGGTCTCTGTCCTCAGTGAGAGACGTCACTCTGCACTGCAGCTCCTCCAGCTCCTCTGAGGAGGACT
>OOFC01049499.1:22091-42823 GCA_900323345.1 Pseudochromis fuscus | reverse complement strand
CCACCCCCACCTCCTTCACACTAACAAGCCTTTTGATCCCAGCTGAACAGATCCTTAAACCCATGATACTGTGTCATGTGATTACCAATCCTTAGCTATCTGAGCCATGGACAAATCAGGGTCAAAGGTGTGTGTGTGTGTGTGTGTGTGGACAAAAAACTCGCAAAACCCTTACTTCCAATCCGCGTAACTGCGCAATTAAACCGGTACTACGGACATGAGGAAATAGGATTAGAAAGCAAACACACACACTGTCCATCTGGAGGACACGGTGCAGCTACACCCCGGCTGTACATCATATCTGTTCCTCCATTAGTAAAGCTTACAAGATGCTGCTAAGTCCACGTCCCTGAGGTCTTTTTTTTTAAGGAGGGGTCTCCCTGCTCCCTGCTGCAGTTTTCATACACTCTGCATGTAACTCATATGCCAGTGTCTCCATGAATGTAACCATACGTACATTAAATGGTGCCACTTTAAAACTGCTCTCGCCACACTGCATTAGCAGGGCTTGCGGCGTGTTAACACCCGGCGCTGCGGCATTAGGTGTCGATGAGAGATGATACGGCTAATACGTGTTTATGTTCTGTCGGACAGCTTGCTCCGTGAAAGAGAGGGTGTGTGTGTGTGTGTGTGTGCGAGGGAGAGAGTGAGTGAGTGAGTGAGTAAGAAGGGCGTGAAAGTCCACCATCCAAACTATGTCAACTATTTAATTCTGCTCCTCTGAGAGCCAGGACATCTGTCAAACAGAGACTTCAGCTGTCCTCTGCTTCTCAAGCTTTCCCAGAATCCCCATCTGTGTCTCTTTGTACACTGTAGGATCTGCTCAGTGTTGGGCAGTATCGCCTTACTGAGTAATGCATTAGAGTAATTTTTTTTTTCATGCAGTAATGAGTTGTGCATTTCAAAGTCAGTAATTACGTTGCTGCCAAACCAGGAACTGAATGGCAGAGCTTATATTCTCCACTGATTTATGTTTCCTCTTACCCTAAAATAAAAGTGAGGGTTAATTCCAACCTGTCCTCTTCTGCAATATTAAATCTCAATCAAAGTTTAACTTATCGCCTGTTATCTCTGAGCTCTGTTCGTTATCAGAAACATCTGGGAGAGCCACGTCTCTTTAACAGAGCTGTGGGCAGTCGGCCAGGTTTTGCAAAAAGTTTGTCCTCATCCACAAAGTCTTTTCTCTTGTAATATTAAAAAAACACTGTTTATAAACTCAGTTTGTTCAAAAAGAGGCAAAGAAGAGACAGCAGCCCACACCATATCACACTGTCATGAACACGAAGCTGAGACATATGTGTAGTAATCACAGACAGCGGTGCTACAGAAAAGTGAGGAGGAGACATTGTAACACAACACAGGATTTGCTCAGCATAGGAGTCTATGTGTGCATTTCAGCTAGTTTCAGACAAAAACAAAAAAAATACATTTTAAAAATAGACATAAAAATGTCCAAGTTTCCTGTAGTAACATGTTATGTCTTCTGTAACTGACCAGCAATAAGTCTGTAACTGCTTTCTAATGGAATTTACAATTTCAAGTCATGAAAACAGTTTCTGTTCAGGCAACAGCAACAAATGAAAGTTACCACAATGCTAACAATTTAGCAAGCTAGCAAGTTAACCTGTGATTATGTAAATACATGCAGCGGTTGGTAGTTTGTAACATTAAGAGCCCAAAAGAAACATTTCAGGCATTTTTGACCATTTATGAAAACATGAACGATTTTGTATGGCAGTCATAATGCTACTACTGGGCTCCCATGATGATGACATCATATGGGCTCAAGGCTGAATCTCCACTGGTGTTGCTCTTCAGGACAGAAGAGGTGAAACAGTAAGATACAGAAAGTGTTGCAGATTCTGCTGTGGTGACAACAATACCAATGCTTCTGCAGTCTAAGCTAAGTCTTAGCTTCTATGTGCTAAGCCCATGTGATGTCAGAGCATTTCAACCAATCAGAAAAATCCACCAATTTTTCTGATTGGTTGGAACATTTAAAATAGCAGACTTTATGAAATTGTCCATAATTAATAATAATCAATCTTCCACAACAGTATTTTCACCATGGGTTTCTGTTCCTTTAAATATTACTTCTTTAAACCACAATGTCCAATTTTCTATGATATCACTTTACAAAACAGCAGCTTTCTATCTGCACCAGCATCAACACTCATTACTTTTGCTGCCGAGCAATGATTCCATGACTTCATTGAGTAAAAAATTTATTACTATTAGTAATTAATTGGACTTTTAAAATAAACTTGCCCAATAGATTCTGGTTTCTCTATACCGCTGCTGATACAACGCCGCTAATCAAAGCTGTGTGAAAAATACCTACTGAACATTCCTTCTTCGTACACATGTACACATTTAATCTGGGCCACCGAGATGACCATAATTCCTTCAAGTCATTTCAGTTTACATGAACTCCAAATCATGTCATGTTCCCATTAGCACAGTAACATGTGTGCAGTGTTAACTCCTGCGTGTGTTTGGACATGTACGTTCAACATCACCTTCCTAAACTCTTAATTCACCCGCGATATTACCGTCGTGTGTATGTCTATGTTAATGGTGTTATGTCAAATATCGGTGATTTGTTATGATGGGGCCGTAAACCGTGGGAGGACAGAAGAGGACGGGATGTGGAGGCAGAGTGTTGAGAGAGGTTTGCAGTGTGTGTGTGTGTGTGTGTGTGTGAGGGGGGAAAAAAAACTCTGCCTGTGCGTCTGAGTGTGTGTGGCTTGTGACCGGAGCGACAGGCGGATGACTCACCATCAGGAGACGACAGGGTCAGGACACATCTACCGGGGGATGATGACTTCATTACCTCGTGAAAGATAGATGGAAACATCCCTCCATCTCCTCCTCCGCCACCCTGAGTGTAAACCTCTCCGAGGAGCAAACAGAGGAGGAACTATTGAATCATACTAATCATAATACTGCATTTTTTCCTCTTTTTTTTTGGCTTGACCTATGCTGGGGGCTCCGCAGGGCGTGCTTTGTTTGCCGTAGCCATTGATTTACTCTCATTGTTTCAACAACCTCCCCACCTCCTTTAGCAGCGACAGGGAAAAACAAGAGCAATGGATTTGTAATAATAATTCAAAACAGTACTATAGATTTCTCCTGTAAAGCCAAGCTCACTGGCAGAAATGAAACTTATTGATCTTATACCCATGGCGCTTCTCATTGGCATCAACAAACAGAAAAGAGCATCAGAATTTATTTTAGGGGGGAGCAAGGCATGCAGAGCTGTGCCATTATTTCTTTTTTTTAATTCTTACTTTTACTTTCCTTGTATTTGCTACCTTTCATTTTTTTTAATCCATATTTTACTCTGACATTTCTATGCTTTACATGATGCATTGTCAGGATGATACACAATAGTGTTAATGAAATATTATAGGGACCAGTAAAATAATCTATATTAAAAGCTTTAACACTGGGATCAACCACAGACTGAAAATGGACAAAGCAACTGAGTCTAAGCAAAAAAGTGCAATACAACCAATGGCCACTAGATGCTGGCTCCAAAAAACTCTTCAATTCAAAAATCATAATTTTTGGTTTCAAGGGTCAGACCCTCCTGCTCACTCTTCCCTTCATATCCAAATATGGTCACTTCTGGAAAAAAAACGCAAAACAAAAAACAATGGGGTGACATTCAAATGTTAAAGTCCTGGCTGTAAATCTGAGCACACAAACCAATGGGTGACGTCACATGAAATCCATCCAGTCTATACACAGTCTGTGGTATAAAGTCAAAAAACCCACAAATGTACTTTAACAGGTACAATGCACATAGTCTGCAGTTTATTCAACCATATGAAGCTACAAGCTAATTGTCATTTGTAGTAACAGTCGAAACCTAACTCTGTGGGAGACATTTCTGATGTTGCTGTTTGTTTGGAAATTACCTCCTCATCCTAGTCTTCATTTCCAAATATGGTCAGCTCTGGCTCCAAAAAAACAGCTTGGTGATGTTGAAATGCCAAACTCCTGACATGAAAAGAAATCCACAAACCAACAGGTGACCTCATGTTGGTCCAGTCTACAGTCTGTGAGGTCAACTAAGCTCTACTCTGATGTGTGAAGTTGTATGATTATCCCAGGCCTTATGCACTGGAAGCTCCTCCTACAAAAAAAGCGTACACAAGTCATTATTATTATTATTATTATTATTATTATTATCATTGGTTCAGAGATGCAGTTAAAGTATTCCTATAAAACAACTATAATCTTTATAATATTTCTAATGTAATTTATATTGTGCTAACATGTAAATATCAAAAATACAGATTGTTTGGGGTGTTTAAAAGACCAGACTTATACTTTACTTATTTTTTTGTAGGCTTGATGGAATAAAAACATATATTGAAATACTAGTGTGCTGTAGATTTGCTAGCTAGTTAGCATACTGTCATGTGCTCAGTTATCATACAATGCTAACTTGCATTAGCCACAAAGGCTTAGGCCGCACACTAAGATAGAGAATGATACAATCACACATTAGCATTTATAACCACTCTATTTTGCAGGTTTGATTGAATAAACTGGGATATTAAAGTACAAGTGTGTTATGAAATTGCAGTAGAGTCCCTGCAACCAATTGGTTAAAAAGACTCTTCACTGGTTTGCAGGCATGTTAATTGTTAGCTCCTCTGTTAGCACCTGAACTGGTGCTGCCATCAGATGTTTAGAGCTTTGTACTTCATGAAGATTCAGACCAATTCATTAGCTGTATCTTTACATGCATCTGGATGAAAGCTAAACATGCTTGAAACATGACTGAACCGTTCAAAGCTTGATGAAAAACACAAGGAAAACAGACATTATGAAGAACATTCAAGAGTCATAAACAGAATAAAGTGAAGTACTTTGTGCAGGCGGCAGAGTAATAATCAACAGTGATTACATCGCTGTGTTCAAGGTGAGTCAGACGCAGCTGAAACTATCAAGCATGTAACTTGGAAATGATTTCAGAGTGAAGGGGCTGCTGTCTCTTTGGTGAGTGGCAGACTCATTAAAGTGCTGTCTCTGCTTTGTTTAGCCAAGACTGAAATAGTTTGGGCCCCATTATCCTGCTGGTTTGATGAGAGATTATTGCTTTTGAGACTTCTCCCTTTTGTTCTCTCTTTTATTTGACCTTGAATGGATTTATACTCACCTAATTCTCAGTTTTAATGTGTGACTCTCTCATTTAACACTATACACTGTTGGGCAATGTGATAGTTGCCCTTGAACAAAAAATAAAAAGGTCCGCAGAAGTTAAATAGACATCAATATCCAGCATTCTGTTTTCATCATCGTTCTGTTACAATGTGTCCTTCTTGTTTTAATACATTAATCCTGTCTTCTGGGCCTTTGTTGTGATGCTGATGCATTCATCTTTCTCACTCCACCCACACTGGCAGAAGTGAACTTTTGTTTCCGCGTGCGTTTGGTGAGAAAGCCATCTGTGAAGACGCTGTTCCTCGCCAAGGTGGGAGTTCTTCTGATGTGTTTTCGCAAGGCCACGTTGGTGTGAAAGTACCGCAGAGGCCTCACATGTCAGAATGTCTGTGGATTGTATTTTCAAAGCTTAAAAGGAGGACCAAATATGTTTGAAACAAAGTGTTGTGGGACCACATCTGAAGGCAGAAATGTTCACTGGTGTTGCAAATGAAGTTGAGACAGACGGCCTGTTGTCGTATGATAATTGTACAAATGGGGATAAAAGCCCAGAGTCTCAGACTGTTGTTCTTCAGAGGCGCTCATGGAGTACATGGAAAACTAAAAAACTAAAATAGAGTAAGAAGAAATTAGACCACAGCGTACCTACCACATTTCCTCAAAGACCTACTGCAGAAGGTAACAGGCCTCTAGCAGTATACTTCCTGTATTTGATGAGTAGAGTTATCCAAGGTAAGTTATGTTTTCATATCCTTGTGTTGGTCTCTTTGTCTGAGGGGTATTACCCAAGAATTATCCAAGGAACCAGTTATTGGTTTGGGCAACCTCAGAGGAGCTCAGTTACTTCCAATTGGCAAAAATTTTATCAACAACAATGGCAGCAAGACAAACAGTAGGAGGCAGCAAAACACCACCAACGCTGGATCTATGAGCTGGTAAAGAAGAAGAAGGAAGCAGTAGACAGTGAAAACTCGTAAAATAGTGTGAGAAGTATAATTATTAACTTATTTTGTTGAAAATCTACACAGACATGCAAGATAATGTCTACAAGCTGCTTTATGCTCTCTAAATGCTTTGTAGTTGGACTTATCTTAGTACAAAGCCTCAATCTGAGTTTTGTGAAGTAAGTGCACTATGTTTTTATTATTCACTTGTGTTTCTAGCCTTTATTAGCTGATGTTGACCAAGCCCCCAGCCATTATCAGAGACCTGACTTCTAATGGACTACCTCCTTTTATTTGAGGAAATCCAGTCTTCACTTACTCATGTAGGTGTAGCTGTTGAATTTAAATTTTTATAACCTTACCGTTAATCCTCTAATTGTGGCCAGGGTGCAGAAGGTAGCCACTATTTTAGGCCAGGCCTTTATTTCTAATTTCCTGTTTATACATTTAATTAATCCTTTTTCTGTGTGAAGCTTTGTTTGGACAATATGTGATCAGGAGTTTTTCAAATAACTGAAGTTAAAGCATCACACTATAATTATGATACTAGTTTTTATTTGACAAAATAACAGCCCTTCAAATTCTGGTGTGTATAACAGGACTGGCACTTTGTTGGAAGTTCACACCAAACATGAAGGGATTTTCCTGTGTGATTACATAATAATTGAATGCAAAGATACAAGTAGATGCAAATAGATGCGAATTTGCACTGAGCAACACAATTAAATGTAAATTTGCATCCGAGTGAGTGAGAGAAAAAGTTTGAACTTGAGCGAAAATTTTGCGTCACGTGGTATCCATAGCAACGTAAAGACTCAGGAGCAGAAATGGAGGACGAGCTTATGACACGCCTTTGACCTTGTTCACAGGGAGACGAAAATGACCTATTTCTTTTTTGTTTTGTGCGACATTGTCTCAAGAAATGTGACACAAAACCACTGAAACCATTATAGTATATATGCCAGGCCTATAAGTGGAGCTGTAACGCTGCAGAAATACACACAGACACAAGGTTGTACTCTGTTTCAACAATAACAAACTAATTTCTATTTAATGCATGAAAAATATCTGCTCACCCACCGCAACCTGTTGAGGATTTAACCAGAACCTCCGTGCTCCCTTTTTACCATCACATACGAGGTCAGAAAGTAAAAAGGAGGCTCCTGGCTCCCTCGGTCTCCCAGGATCTCTCTCCCTGCTTTTCACTGTCTGGCTGCATGAGAATGAAATCACGGCGGCTGGATTGGCTTTCTGGTACACTCCTCAGCTCCGAATGGGAAGGTCACCCACACCGCGGACAAGAGAGATTCAATTTAAAATCTGTACAGCTCGCCGAGGAACACTCATCCTGCACGAGTGTGTGAATGTGTGTGTGTGTGGGTATGTGTGTGTGCATGAGGGAGATACTGACATGCGTCCTTCCTCATGACCCACACTGATTCAAATCTATCACTGCAGCTGTGGTTAATTTCTACAATCATACCAGCAATGATATCAGTAAAACTTCTATTCCCGGCCACAGAAATCACAGCTTCCTTATTACTCGTGAACTCATGATGCTTAGTAATACACACACATATACACACACCCTTCCACAGCGGCCACAGTGGCGCCATCCAGGGCTATGGTGGAGCAGGTAGTGTCGCCCAAGGGCTGTATCCTCAACCCACCGGGGGCCAATCGGGAGATTGTCCCCCTCGGCCAGGAACCTGCCTACAAAGACAGGAAGTGGAAACCTTCCACCTGATACCGCAGCACTGCAGGGGCCCCGGGGGGGAAACATTTCAGTGTGACGCCCGTGATGGATTAACTGCTATTCCCAAAACGTGTTTACCTAGGCGCATACAGACGGTAAGCAGCAGGCTGCTGCACATACAATGCAGACAAACATGGCAGAGTGTAGCAGAGGCTGAACAGCAAATAAGGCCATGCTTCAGAAAAAGAAAGAAAAAACAAAGTTGAAAGGAGTGGAGCAGCGTGAAGGTATGGGAGAGGGAGTGGGAGGCTTTGGAGTCATTACTCATTGTTGAGTGTTGTCAAATGATATTAACCCTTTCATCTGTTCTAACCAAGCAGCCACAGAGCAGTCCTCACTCCAGTGACAGCCCGGCTCCTTCTCCTTTCTTCTCTCTCTGTTCTTTGATGCAGTTCCAGTTCAGCAAACAAACTCCCCGTGTCTTTTCATCAGGCGGCGGTGTACCATAAAAAATGACTGGTGTGGCCTGTACGGCAGCCGGCTGAACCACATTCAGCCTCACGGGTCAGGGTCTAACACAGAGTGTGTGTCGCAGATCAACACCAACTTCTCCCCTCAGCCTGTCAGACCTGCTACTCAGAGATGTTGAATGTATGAGAATGATTTTAATCCTGCTACATGATGCTCAGTGTAAGTCTCCCTGGTAATCTGGAACTGACACTGTCCAGTTTATATATCGTAATTAAAGACACTGCTCTTCAAACTAAATCTTTTTTCTTTATATTTAGAAACGCGCCACCTTGACACATGAATGTCCATCTGTCAACAAACGCTGCTACAAAAACAGCTCATTTCTGACAAAAATGTGCTTTATTCCTATGTATAAAAAAAATTAAGACAACAAAACAAATACAAAATCCTGCGTTAATGAAAAATGAAAAAATGTGCAGCAGTGAATCAGCTGTAATTGTGGTGGTTTAGGATACATGAAGTTGCAAAAAAACAGCATAAAAAAGTTTAAAGTAGTGAATGAAAAGTTGAAATAAAAACAATAAATCAAGGCAATTAACTACATAGTAAGTAATGAGTAATGAATGGCATGTTAGCTAAACATAATACACAAAAGAACGCATTAAATGGCGAGCTAAATGTAATAGATAGCTGTAAGTAACTTATACTTAATGTTAATGTAATAGCTCTAAGACATACAGGGTGTCCGTAAAGTCCTTTAACAATTCAAAAAACATATTACAAAGGCAATTGATACGATATCTTAATCAGATTTATGGGTGCCCACAGCAGAGGAAGGGTTAACACTACCTCTTCATCAACAGAGTACTTGAAATACACAAATGCAATGTGATTCAAAACTCTGATAACTATTTTTTTAAATTTTTTTTAAAAGGCACTTTACGGACACCCTGTATATATAATATTAATAAATAGTAGAAAAAATCAGCTGAATACTGGATACGTGGTCAATATACTGTACATAAACCATTCACCACCACCTCTGGAGCTTTTTAACCAATGTGGTCTTGTTAGCTTAGCATCTTGTTTGTTGAAGAGTGTGAAAATATCAGAATTGTGGTTTAAAGGATTGACAGAGAAACAACATGTCTACTCTCAGACCTGTTCTCCTGCTTGTTAGGGGATCAATCACTGCACTGTGTAACGCTGTATTATAATACTGTAGGATAGATACATGAGTCATTACTACCCACCACTCTCAACAGTCCTACTTGTCACACCTATCCAACACATGGAAGTGAGCAACTGTTGAGATAATGTGGGAGCTGCTGTTAACTCAGCGTTCAACGTTAAATCATTTACACCTCTTTTAAGGTTATATTAAAATGATAAAGCACTTGAACAGTTTCCTTTTTTTCCTTTCTGTGTGTTTTATTTCAAAGTGGAAACTAATGGCACATTTCCACTACATAGTACCAGCTCTACTCTACTCAGTTTGTTTGTTTTTCCATTAAGAAAAAGTACCTGGTACCACTTTTCTAGTACCTGCTCTCCTGTGGTTCCAAAACAAAGCTCGGCCAGGTACCAGCAGGTACCAAAATATGATTAGTCGAAATCATTATTGTGTCATTGCATCATCACTGAATGACTCATAAATATTTGTAGCTGTAAGCTGACACAGTCTGTACAGTGTCAAAATGACAAGTTTATACAATGTGTGTGGAAAAAAGTGTAAAAAGATCCAAAGTACAACAGGCATTAGAGCAACCTTGAAATTATATTTAAAAAACACAAAGTTATGAACGGTAATTTTGCTGTTCACCCATGAACAAAATAGATTCACATCTGTGTTGTAGCAGGACCTCACATCTCACATTCAAACAGGCTCTAACCTGACAAATTATCAACATATTTGAAGTTAAAACAACTAATTTATCACCTGAAAAAAATCTGCAAACTGCTTTCTGTGACACCACAACAGTTATTCTGAAGATTACTTCATCAACTTTCTCCTTCTTCCCCTGACGACCAGCTACACAGAGGTGGTACTGTCCTCTGTAATGGAGACGACCACCCCGGCACCAAAGGAGAGTTGAGTAGAGTAGAGCTGGTACCACGTAGTGGAAAAGAGCCATTAGACTGTATACAGAATGGATGAAGTCAACATGACATCACCTGTTGGTCTGTGGACTCAAACACATGAAGTGGGCTCCTCATGTGAAAGTGGCACATCCACCCACAAACAATCCAAACACAGCTGAGCTCCAGCAGCTTCGGTGAGTTAGCTCAGTGATATCCACCTCTCTGAGATGTTCTCCATGTTTCAGTGAACCTCTGTTCTCCCTGAAGAGATGGAGCCATGTTAACGGCTCAGTGTTGTTACGATCGAGCTATGTACACAGCAGGTGAAGGTCTATCCACTTGTTTCTTACTACAGACTGTATACAAAGATGGCCGACGCACTGTCAAAATATGGCAGTTTGCAATGACAGACTTTAGACATGGACATAGTCACCGTGACATCAGGATTGAGGACTCAGATTTTGAAGCCAGGAGGTTGGTATTTGAACGTTGTTATGCTGGTTGTTTGGAGCCACAAGTGACCATATTTGGGTGGTAAGGGAGGAGTCAGAAGGCGGGTCTAACCCTTGAACCTGAAACTTGAGCTCAGTCTCACTGGAGACCAGACCTGTCAGTCAAACTAACCACACCCCTAAATCTTCCTCTTTTTGAAGCCTAATGTCTCCTTAATGATGACATTAGTTTCAGACTATGGACCTAAGCCCCTGTGGCTAATGCCAGTTAGCAGGGTACAACAATTGTGCTCCTGACATTAGCATGCTAACTAGCTTGTAAATCCACAACACAGCGGTACTTCAATCATCATTTTTTAAAAGGGTTTTGACAGAATAATTTATGATAGAAGATGACCATTTTTGATTTAAATAAATGTTTTTGGAGCCACCATCTCGTGGCCATCAGAAGTACTCAGATTCAGATTTACTTTATTGTCATTTTCCAGAGAAAACAAAATTTAAGTGCACTTACTGCACTTCTAGATACAGTCTGTGGGCAGGAATTATGAGTGTGTGCGGGTATCTACTTTCATCTTAGTGAGGACTAATTAAGGTTTAAGTGAACTGTATACTCCCGCGGGCAGCGACCGCGTAGACATTATTGCGGCTGTCCAGCGCGCATTTTGCCTTTATACTTTAGGGCAACCTACGCGCTGTTTTGAAAATGTTGCTATAGTGTTGCTACGGCTGGTACTGACCACGACTAGCCACGACATCAATGGGTGGATTTTCTTCTGCATTAATAGGCCAATAGGGCGGCTGTGGCTCAGGTGGTAGAGCGGGTCGACTGTGAATCGTAAGGTTGTGGGTTCGATCCTGCTCCTCCTGTCCACATGTCGAAGTGTCCTTGGGCAAGACACTGAACCCTAAGTTGCTCCCAATGGTGGCTAGCACCTTGCATGGCAGCTCAGTAGCCATTGGTGTGTGAGTGTGTGTGTGAATGGGTGAATGAGTTGCCTTGTAAAGTGCTTTGGGACCTAGCTAAGGTCATGAAAGCGCTATATCAATGTACTCCATTTACCAATTTCCGGGAGTCATTTTTACTTTCTGCTACATCATCACAGCATGTGACTACAAATGGACCAATGAGGAGAGATGACGTCTGCGACATCTTCCACATAGCTACAATTTTTGACATGTGTGCAGCATGTGTTGCAAAGGGGCCGGGTGGCCCAATGCGTCAGTCACGTGATGCAGCACGGGTGCTGTTTTGCGCGAGTATACAGAAGTCCTCAAAGTCGTCCTGCAATGGTATTTCAAGAGTATCTAACTTCCACATTGTGTCATATTTCCAGCAAAAACAGGTGGTATACCTAGGTGGTACAATGTTTGGAGCAATTTGATTGGACCACACAAACGAAACACCACAGCAAGCTAGCTCTCTGACAGGTGGATTTTTTTATTTAATTACATTTTTCATTTCAGAGTGGACACAGCAGATTTAATGACAGACCTTTAATGGAGGGTTTTGATGGTTCGGATTCTGGTTTTAGGATTCGGGTTAGAGTCGGGTTTAGGTATTTAGATGTGTAGGGTAGAGTAAGGGGCAAGTGTTTGTGTGTGCGTCACGAGCCTTGAAAAATCAACTAGAATGTAAAAAGCAAAGGACCCCTCTAATCATTCGGATGGGAAAAACAGAAAAAGAGGCAGGATGAGACAGACTGACAGACGAATGGGAACCAAACATGGCGGAGTGATAGAGATGCATACAAATGTACAGCGAGTTGACGATGAGGGGAGCGAGAGCTGGGGTGAAGGAGGAGGAGGAGGAGGAGGAGGGGGATAAAAGCATTTGGTAAATGGGTCAGGCCTGTCTGCCATCGCAGGCACATACACACAGCATGCAGCCCCCAGAGAGAGACCCAGACTGTACAACACACTGCCGACGGAGGAGGAGGAGGAGGGAGGAGGAGGGAGGAGGAAAATGCGAGGGAGTGGAAGGATCACAGAAAATAAGAAGATGGAAAGCAAAAGGGAAAGATGTGTTGGCTCGGATCTGAAAGGGTCAGTTTGCTCGAATCACACGGACACATGCTCCTACCTGCCTCCCTAATGGTATGCAGATATAAGCTGCAGTAGTTTATCTGCTGTGTATTTGGAGACGTTTCTGCTGCCTCCCAGACACAGCTGAATCTTCAGAGGACATTGTCTTTCCATATCTCACTAACCACAAATGTTACAGCGTTGAAAACAGGACTTACGGCTGTTTTCTTGTGTGCACGACCCACAGTGACACCAACATGGGAGACAGACAAACTTTTAAAGGGAGGAAGAAAGTGTCCGAGGACTGCAGGCACAATGAAGTAAAAGTACAAACTATTTCAAAGTGTGTGATGAATGATCGGCCGAACCAGCCCTTGATAGAGGAACGAGACAGTAATGAGCAAACTCAATTAGCCCGGCTGTGTGCGCCTGTGTGGGGCGAAGCCTCCGGCCCGTCGCTTACAGCGCGGAGAGACTCATAAATCCTGATTATTTTAGCTAACGAGAACTCGCTCCCATCTCAATAAATCACAAACAGGTAAAGTGCGCACACAAGGAGCATCAAACATTTAAACTCTACAAGCAGGACACACACACACACACACCAGCGTGGTAGCCGGGATGTTGTTTGTTTACCTAAAGGGCTTAATACAGCCTCACATCTGAGAAAACACGCCGGTGGCCCAGTCTAGACACTGACAGACGGGACACACACACACACACTGCACACTCCAATTAGCTGACCCTTAGCTTAACACACACACACACCCTCCCTCACACACCTCCCTTCAAAATGGCTTCCTGTGCGTTAAGTATATCCCGTTTTCTCACCTGGTAGGTTCTCACCAAATTTCAAACTTTGTACAACACTGTGGATCTTTATGTATTGATGTTGATAGAGGGTTGTGTTGCAAAAGTCATTCCTCTGGTTTTGTTGTAAAAATAAATAAATACATCAAATTTAGATATTGCCGTTTGACGCATCCCCCAAACCTCTGATTTATGGTGAGACAACAGAAAACAGGGAGGGTATTACTAACCTCATTTTCATCATTTTGGGGCTTTAGAAAAATAAAAAACAAAATACATTGTAAGAAATAAGTTTTACAATTGCTATGATCATTATTTGCCACTTCATTTATTAGTGCTGTTAGCAATGCAGCTCCAGGGATGCTACGGTTGTTCTCTCAGTCTTCAGATTTATGGATCACTCCTCACTTCATATCCAAATAGGGTCACTTCTGCCTCCAAGAAACTAACACAGTGAGATTCAGATATCAAATTGCTGACTTGGAGTTTACAAACCAACAGGTGACATCATGTTAGCACCATCCATTCTACACTTCCTGTACAGTCCTGTACAACATGATGTTGTAAACTTCCTGTGAAAGCTTCCAAGTTAAGAAATGTTAGTTTTTAAAAGCACTATCGCCCAAACAGGGACTTGAACCCTGGACCCTCAGATTAAAAGTCTGATGCTCTACCAACTGAGCTATCTGGGCTCTGACTAAGTGATCAACGTGGTCATTTTTCTGAAATGCCTTATATGGTATGGTTCAATTATTGTGTGTATAGCATTTATACTCTAGAACAGGGGTGTCAAACTCATGCCATGGAGGGCCAAGACCCTGCAGGTTTTATTTCCAGCCACCTCCTAAAGCAGGTGATCTTGATAATCAGTGCCTCCTTCAATTTGTGGGAAGCACCTAATCAGTGAGATCAGCTGCTGGAGAGCCGGTTGGAAAGAAAACCTGCAGGGTCTCGGCCCTCCATGGCACGAGTTTGACACCTGTGCTCTAGAAGGTTTGGGGGCGTGGTTAGTTTGATTAACAGTTCTGGTCTCGAATGATTTAGATAGCTAGACAGCTAGCTAGATAGCTAACTACATAGATAGATAGATAGATAGAGCGAGTTTGAACACCTGTTGGTATGTGGATACTGATGGCTGCTATATATAATCTGTGTGTGTTTAAACACCTAACAACACTACCGAAATGTTAATTACTTAATAACAGGTTGTTGTTATGTAGCAGACTGCATTATCCAAAAAAAAAAAAAAATCTGTGGCTATCTTGTGGCTAACAAATCTCTTAGCTCAGTTTGGATTTGGCTAGCTTATGAAGTTACAAATGCTATATGAAAAAACTGCTACACTTTTTTTTCTTGCAGCGTGAAAGGATTTTCTTAATGGAAATAAGTTTAAAGTCTTGCCAAGGGTAAAATTGAGAAGGTTAATGCTAATCTATTACTTCATCAGATTTGGCTTTTTACTCAATTTTGCAGTTGTTGTGCTAAGCTAAAGTAGCACATGCTGTAGCTCATGGACCACAGTATATAGTACAGTATGGTGTAGTCTAATACTACAGCTTCCTGAATCAAACCAAGAGTCCCAGTTCAATAGTGAATTCTCAAATTGTCTGAATTGTGTGGAAAACTAATATCCGTGAGAGACAGAGGCCGTCTCACACTAACTGGTTCATTTCAGATGAAGAATTGGACGAAGCGTGGGAAGCCGGGGGTGCGTTAGTGGACCCGAGCTGCTCCCTCAGGTCAACGCTCGGCCTCCTTTTTTTCACCCGTGAGCCTGGTAGCTGTTGTCCCTCCTCCGAAACCCTCTTCGCAACATGAAATCCAATCTCTCTCTGTAATTCCTCCAACTTGTGGCTGTAAACTGTGGCTTTGGGAGCGAGGAGAGTCCGGGGCTCGTTCCATGAGGTTAATGTCTTCACCATAACCGCAACCTCTCCCTCTCTTCCATCTTCGCTTCTTCTCGGCGTTGACCACAATGCTTCTCTCCTACTGTCTGAGCTGTCAGTCATCTGTCTTGCCGTCATCTATCTCAACACCACACACACACACACACACACACAGAGGGTTTTCTGTGGCTGGGCGTGTTTGGAAAGCTACACACCGGATTTTGTCGCCAGACTGGGTCAAGTGGACATTGTTCCGGTGGGGCTGGACAAACAGGCCGGGACTACACACACACACACACACACACACACACACACTACCGAGAACCTGAACCCAATACATTCACCTAAATCTATCCTCACACACACACACACACTTCGAGAGACACCGGTGTATAAGCCAAGTCCGGAGGCAGCGTAACAACATCAAAGATTGAGCGAGTTGCGGCGGGAGGAAATTGCTGCTCCACCTCGCCGCTGTGGCGGGGGATGACATCAGAGGCGTGGGTGGCGGAGGGGGGCGTCAGGGCCTGGAGGGTAAGGCGTTGGTGAGGGAGGGCCAGGACAAGAGAGAGGGGGTGGTGGTGGCAGGGGGGAGGAATCAGGCCGGCCGGAGAGGGTTAGCTCCTATCATTAACAACCCTGACGTCATGGCGAAACATGGGAAATGGCTCGAGAGAAGGTTTGGATGTAACTGGGGAAAGTTTGGGAATAAATTTGCATAGACTTATGTGGTCTGCCTGAACTTTGGGATTGAGATGTGAGCTGAGGAGTTTTATGGTTGTGACTCAGCAGCTGAAGGAAGTACGATATTTAATCCACAGGGTTCAACTCTTTTCATAGTTGTGCACTGTTTTGACGCCAGTCTTGTGGAAAACTCAGCGTGTTCAGTACACGGTCAGGACGCCTTCAAAACTCACACCACTTCTGAAAACTGATGCACGCCATTTCTTCTTCTTCTTTTTCCAGCTGAATAAAAACGCTCGCCCCACCAGATGACATTTGTGATCTGTCTTCAGCATCAATTGCGCGCCCTTTAATTCACCAGGAAACAGCCCTCTCTACTGCCAGGACAAATATAACATCCATATACTGCAAATGTAATTTACCGACTCGCTTCTTGTTATTGCATTTTTCCGGTCAATACTCTCCTGATTCTGAGGAGGGGGGTTGAAAAAAAAAGGAGAGGCACTTTTGAAAATGAGCCGTACAATAGATATCTTGTCAGCATTGTATTATGTTCCTAATGATGATGACACACGACTTATGTAGCGGTGGGGGAATAGGCACTCAAAGGTTTTTTTAGATATATAAATGGATTGACTCGGCGCTGTGGCCCCGCAGCTCTGTTGACAAAGTGGATAACTGATTGTAGCAGATGGGGCAGAATGAGTTTGGAGGGTTTATGGAGCAAATGCGCCATCTAGTGGTAGAATATTTGCTCTCAATGCTGTACCACTAGTTCTCATCTCTGTTTACACACTCACTGGCCACTTTATGTGGTACATCTTACGATTACTGGGTTGGACCCCTTGCCTTGATTCCCCATGATATAGATTCAACAAACAAACATACCTTGGAGATTTTGGTCCATGTTGACATGATAGCATCACATAGTTGCAGCAGATTTGTTGACTGCACATGCGTGATGTGAATCTCCCGTTCAACCACATCCCACAGGTGCTCTAATGGACTGAGATCAGGTGACTGTGGAGGTCACTGGAGTTCAGTGAACTCATTGTCATGTTGACGAAACCAGATGATTTGAGCGTTGCGACATGGTGCATTATCCTGCTGGAAGTAGCCATCGGAAGATAAGTACACTCTGGTCATACAGGGATGGACATGGTCAGCAACAATACTCAGGTAAGATGTGGTGTTTAACCCTTGTACGCCCCCGGGGGTCTCCTCGTACCCCAAAGAGTGGAGGAGGCGGGGTACGAGGAGACCCCTGGGGGTGTATAAGGGTTAAACGATGTTGACTTGGTACCAGGGGGCCCAAAAAATATCCCCCACACCATTCACACCACCACCAGCAGCAGCCTGAACCGCTGATACGCAGCAGGATTGATCCATGATGTCAGTATTTTACACTAAATTCCTACACGACCATCCTGGTGGTTATTTAAGTTAGTGTTGCCTTTCTATCATCTTGAACCAGTCTCCCAACTCTCCTTCTCATTTCTGGCATCATACCTGCCGCTCCCTGGATAGTTTCCCTTTTTCAGACCATTCCCTGTAAACGCTTGTGATTAATGGTTGTGTGTAAATATCCCAGTAGATCAGCAGTTTCTGAAATACTCAGACCAGCATGGCACCAACAACCATGCCACATTCAGAGTCACTTAAATCCCCTTTTCTTCCTCATTCTGATGTTCGGCTTGAACTTCAGTAAGTCATCTCCTCCATGTCTATATGTCTAATTGCACTGAGTTGGTGCCATGTGATTGGCTGATTAGCTATTTGTGTTAACAAGCAATTGAACAGGTGCAACTTAAAGTGGCCAATGAGTGTAGATATAAAGTGGTTGTCTATCTAAAAAAAAAAAAAAAAATTGAAGTGATTGCAATTTACCTTGGACATTATTATGAAAATAAACTTGAAAAAAGGCAGTATTGTACTTTTTACTGAACTTACCTGACATCTTTCAAGTTATGGTACATCTTAAAACATGTTGGGTTGTTTTAACTTCAACGGTGGGTAGATACTGGACTACCTACACCAGAGGTACTCAATCCTGGTCCTCGAGGGCCGCTATCCTGCTATGACCAGCTCATCATCAACCTCTGCAGATGCCTGATAACGATCCTGATCACTTGAATCAGGTGTGTTGGAAGAAGGAAAAATCTAAAACATGTAGGATAGCGGCCTTCGAGGACCAGGATTGCCCACCCCTGACCTACACCCTGGGTTAAATTAACTCCATAAGATGGTTGTAAAAACAGCTCAAGAAGAAGAACTGGACGATCATGAAATGACCTGGTCAAGAAAAAATATACAATTTAAATGCTGCGGGAATAAAACATTACATTACAGAACAGTGACAAGTATTTACTTATGATAAAGCGAGTAATGCTAGCTTCAGAGGTCAGAGGTCTGCTTACTATGTTCACAGATGAATAATGATTGAACATTTCAGAAAAATGACTGAATATGCCTACTAATCAGAGCCTGGATAGCTCAGTCGGTAGAGCATCAGACTTTTAATCTGAGGGTCCAGGGTTCAAGTCCCTGTTCAGGCGATAGGACTTTTAAAAACTGAGGATTCTTAACTTGGGAGCTTTCATCAGACATTTAAGATTTCTGGCTGTACAGGGACCATAGATTATATACAGAAAGGATGGCGCTAATGTGATGTCCCCTGGTGATTTGTGGCATTTTGAAGCCCAGACTTTGCCATTTGAATATCACCATGTTGGTTTCTGGAGCCAGAAGTGACCATATTTGGATATGAAGGGAAGAGTGAGGAAGTGGATCCGACTCTTGAACCAATGTGTGTGAGACTGGAGTTCACTGGTGAATGACCACCTCCTTCCTGGTTTTGAAGCCTAATATCTACCTAATGATGAAATAGTCTTCAGAGGGACCACCAGGTCACTGAGAAGAAGACTTCACTTCATCTAAAGACATCAGAATGAGTTGTGGAGAGTTTTTTTTTGTTGGTTTTTTTTTCAGACAGGCAGCACCTAGTGGCTATTGATGGTATTGCACAATAGCTTCATTTTTGAGACCTGTCTATTTTTTTATAGGGTCTGTAAATAACACATCTATTTTTGTTGTTGTTGAATAAATAATGGAGTTGATCATATAAAGTAATAACAAAATACCAACTGTATCTGTACGCACTTTATCAAAGAGAAACAAATATTTACTTGTTACCTTTTGCTGAAAATAATTTAATGTTCTTTTCTGTTTTAGTGTAATTTTGAACAGAGGATTTTTATCTATTCATTCACTCTTCAGGTCACAGGCTTCACTTTCAAACTAGAGCCTAAAAAATAATTTCTCAGCACACCAACCTCCACCGATAAAATACTAATGAAACAGATACTCCAAACATCCGAGCATTTATTTTACTGCTTATGTGCTTTACAGTATAAATGTCTGTTTTGAATGAATCTTCATCAGATTGAGTAGCAAAACAAAAAGTGGAATATAACCATTACAGCACCAAATGCTATAAATATAGATGTACTGTAGTTATAAATGAATGTAAGGGGAGGGGGGGACACCTTCAAAGTACCGTGATCAATTTTATTAAAACAGAGAATAAAAACACTTACTGATTAGAATTAAACCCCGCCCCAAAAAATGCTAAGTGACTAAAGACTTAGTCGTATTAATTATTGTGTATTTTCACTGAAAAGATTCATTATACACAAAATATTTCCCAGGAATGAATAATCCAGCATAGTATTTTCCAGCTTCAAACATTCCCCCCCTTCACGTGCAGGCATGTGGGAATAATAATGAAATCTTTTACAATTCCATGGGATTATGGAACGTAGGAATAAAGTGGCCGAGTGCCGTACGACTTCCCTTGAATGACTTATCTGTTACAGCTACACTGGAGAAAAGATCCAAAACTGGAAAAGTGATACGAAGAAGTAGGTTAGAGACTGAGATGCTACAGTGTGGTGTGTGTTTGCCGCTCACTTTGTGCTCAGGAATGTCAAGGACTACATCTGAGAATATGTAAAATTGTAAGACACTATGAGCAGCATAAAAGTGCAGCCTCTTCAAAACAACTAAAGAAAAAAAACAAACAAGGGAAGTAGAACCATCTGTCAAACTGTGCGTCCTGACTCCATCCCCCTCCTCTCCATCTGTCCATCTGTCAGACGGGGCGCCGGTAGCAGGCCTCCTTGTAGGAGGTGGCATTGACAACACTGAACATGTCTCTCCTAACAAAAGATACAAAGTTTTTCAGAGGGCAGAGCGGCTGGCCGGCGTGGCGGTCGTGGGTGCGACAGAAGGCAGTGTGAAATGTCACATCCTCACCGTTGTACAGCAGCCTAATGAACAGTTCTCCGTCTTTCGCCTTCGACTTCTCACCTTTTCCAGCTTTCTTTTTCTGCTGCCCCTGTGTTGCTGGGGGGCTCCTCCACAGTTCGAAGACTACTCTCGCTGCGAAACGTGGGAACCTGGCCTCCTCCAGTCCCAGGGCGCTCAGCAGCGGGGCCACGGTGAC
>OOFC01049499.1:0-21754 GCA_900323345.1 Pseudochromis fuscus | reverse complement strand
GGTGAGAACTCCCAATGTCCGAGCCATGTCCGCGTACGTCTTCTCCAGTTCGGTGTCGGCCACTCTGAGCCGGTACTGCCTCCTCTGCTCCTCCTCCAGGTATCGGTTCCTGGCAGGGCAGTCGCAGGCCGAGCTGCAGAACAGCGTGCTCCACTGGTGACGCACGGTCAGCTTCGTCCAATCAAAGTCCGGCAGGAGGCCATACAGGAAGGCCAGTCCGCTCTGGAGAGTGCGGCTCTTACCTGTGGTCTCCACCCAAACCTGGCGGGGTGACCAATCAGGAGAGAGGAGGTTGTGCCGTTTGTAGGCGTGGTGGAGGAGCTGCCCGTTGCGAAGGTGCTGCACCACACCTGGAACATGTGGGAAATGAAAAGGTTTGAGTTGAGTTTATATCTGAGTGTGATGAATGTCAAGATGACTCCATGTGAGATTATCCACTCAGGAGATTATAAGAAATGGATCTGGTGGTGGTACCTGTCTGTGTCAGTTCTCCCATGTCACAGGCACTGTGGTTGGGCACACGGGCAACAGAGCCCAGCGGAGACTCCCAGTGGCCCCGCGCCCCCTGACCCATGTGACTGATGAAGGAGTTGAGCAGTGGGTGGGAAGGTTTCCTGAAGAGGAAAGAGACAGACATAATGCAGGGGGTGTGCATTATTTAACTGCACAGCTATAGATTTAAACGGGTGGATAATCATTTCTGCTGCTCTAATCTAACTTCAAAGCAGTGTCTGCAGTTTTGCCCACAGATGTAATTTTGATTGCAAACTTGTTCAATTTAATCACAGGAGGGACAAAAAAGCCACATTATAGTCATGCTATGTGTAACACTAGTAGGTGGGCTTATCAGCTAGTCAGCTGACAGGGAATTTGCAGGAATTTTAATAATCAAAAAACTGTCTGGATTATTTTCTAAGAAAAAAAATGTAAGGCTCATGCTCCATCTTCTGAAATGTGGACACTTCCTGTTGTACTCAGCTTAATATCACTGTGAACTAAATGACCTTATTTGTTAAAAAATGTAAAAATGTTTCCATCAATCAATGATCAATACAATATTTTATCCAGAAAGAAATAAACCTAACCACCTATGAGATATTTGCATGTTCAGTATGCGACTGAATGTAGTGACCACAGCCACCACCAGGTGTCTCTCTAACACAACGCTCCTCAGCAGCAGCAGCAGCAGCACTGTTCAATATGTGTGGGAGGGATAATGGGAGATGGAGATATAAAAAGATGAAAGAATTTGTTACCTTGGGACACACACATACACTCACACACACACACGTGAGCAACAACACACACACACACACACACTCACACCCCAGCACACACACACACCAGGGATGAGGGCAGCAAGATGAGCAATCGTGATCCAGTAGATTAGAGATGATTGAAGATTACAGTTTAATATAACAAATCTGTGGGAGCTGCGGCTCAGCTCGGCCAGATTAAAAGAGGGCACACACACACACACGCACGCACACACACACTGACACACACTGTTTCCATAGTGATGGACTGGTTGAGGAACAAGCTGGGGAAAAAAAAAAAATGACCTGCTGTCGTTACCCTTAAATCATGATTGTTGTAACTGACCCAGCGCAGAAAAGTCTAATCTGGCATCACCACTGATTCCCTTTTTTTCTTTTCTTTTTTTTACAAAATAAAAGCTTCAATGCACTAGCCTACATTTTAGTTTTAAAGGCATGTTTCCTTTTGTTGTCACGTTGCATCAGCGCCTCTTCCCTGCATTATCACACGTAAAATATTCACTTACATAATGACACGCGCAAATACAAAGCGCATGTGAGTGCTGAGATGAAAAAAACACACCGTGCCCACCAGCACTCCATTCTGCCCTGTCATCAGCAGATCAGTTTGCTGAGGGGGAGTTTGGGACGATTTAGATTTAATTGGCTGCACTGGGAGACTGGATGTCAGCGGATGGGGACGCCGGGGTGGACAAAGAGCCAGCCAGGCTGTCTATTAGGCTGATTGTTGCTAACCGAAGATTACAGAGCCCAATTACATTAAGCGGGGATTATTATTACTGGATAGGACGGGGGAGAGATTAGTGAGGAGAGAGAAAGGGTGGAAAAAAATGTAGTATGAATAAATGAAAAAGGAAATAAGATGGTGTGGGTGTTGAAAGTGGGAAGACAGTGTGAAACAAAAATGAAAGTAAATGGGATGATGGGTGGAGGAAGGAAGAAAAGCTTTATAAAGAATGTATTGATAGAAGAAAGAGAAGTAGAAGAAGAAGAGGAAAGAGAGAGGAGGTGTTCCCTGCTGAAAAGAGCTCAGTTAACCGCAGACGGAGACAGTGGGTCGGCAAGCTGGTGCCAGGGCACACACACACACACACACACACACACACACACACACACACACACACACACACATGACTGAGCTCCCTGTAAGGATCCAGCCCAGGGCATATGCTTCACTTCAGATCCCTGTAGTTACACTCTCTTCTACATAATAAAAAAGAGAACTACCTACATTATGACCAGCATGAAAACAAAAACATGAAGTGGACTCCTCATATGAAAGAGTCACATCCACCCACAAACAATCCAAACACAGCTGAGCTCTAGTTCAGTGACTAGACCTGCATGTTCAGGTGTAGTTCTCTCCACTTGCTTCGTACTACAGGGTGTATATAAAGATGGATGACATGCAGCCAAAATATGGTAGGAATGTGTGCCACTGCCACCTTGTGCTGGTGGCATTGTGTGCAATCATAGACTGTATACAAGACATGATCAGTGACAGCATTGGTCAATGAGCCTACAAACATCTGTAAATAGATCTATCTATCTATCTATCTATCTATCTATCTATCTATCTATCTATCTATCTATCTATCTATCTATCTATCTATCTATCTAAATCATTCGAGACCACAACTGTTAATCAAACTAACCACGCCCCCAAACCTTCTGGAGTATAAATGCTATACACACACAATAATCGAACCATACCATATAAGGCATTTCAGAAAAATGACCACATTGATCACTCAGTCAGAGCCCAGATAGCTCAGTTGGTAGAGCATCAGACTTTTAATCTGAGGGTCCAGGGTTCAAGTCCCTGTTTGGGCGATAGTGCTTTTAAAAATTAACAATTCTTAACTGGAAAGCTTTCACAGGAAGTTTACAACATCATGTTATACAGGAAGTGTAGAATGGATGGTGCTAACATGATGTCACCTGTTGGTTTGTAAACTCCAAGTCAGCAATTTGATATCTGAATCTCACTGTGTTAGTTTCTTTGTTAGTGACCCTATTTGGATATGAAGTGAGGAGTGATCCATGAATCTGAAGACTGAGAGAACAACCGTAGCATCCCTGGAGCTGCATTGCTAACAGCACTAATAAATGAAATGGCAAATGATCGGGAGCTTGTTCACGAGTGAGGGTAGAATGGAGCGGGAGATCGACAGGCGGATTGGGGCGGCGTCCGCAGTGATGTGGTCGCTAAACTGGTCCGTCGTAGTGAAGAGGGAACAGAGCCAGAAGGCGAAGCTCTCGATTTACCAGTCGATCTACGTTCCAACCCTCACCTATGGTCATGAGCTTTGGGTAATGACCGAAAGAACAAGATCGTGGATACAAGCAGCCAAAATGAGTTTCCTCCGCAGGGTGGCCGGGTTCAGCCTTAGAGATAGGGTGAGGAGCTCCATCATCCAGGAGGGACTCGGAGTAGAGCTGCTGCTCCTCCATGTCGACAGGAGCCAGCTGAGGTGGTTTGGGCATCTGGTAAGGATGCCCCCTGGACGCCTCCCTTGGGAGGTGTTTTGGGCATGTCCCACCAGGAGGCGACCTCGGGGCCGACCTAGGACACGCTGGAGGGATTATATCTCTCGGCTGGCCTGGGAACACCTCGGGATCCCCCCGGAGGAGCTGGTGGAAGCAGCTGGGGAGAGGGAAGTCTGGGCCTCTATGATGAGGCTGCTGCCCCCGTGACCCAGATCCTCCGGATAAGCGGGAGACGACGGCGGAAAATAATGAACATAGCAATAAACTTAAAACTTAAAAATAATTCATAGTTTTGAAATCCGTTAATCATAGCTTATAATGTATTTTGTTTTTTATTTTTCTAAAGTCCCTAAATGATGAAAATGAGGTTGCTAATACCCTCCCTGTTTTCTGTTGTCTCACCATAAATCAGTGGTTTGGGGGGATGCGTCAAACGGCAATACCTAAATTTGATTAATTAATTTATTTTTACAACAAAACCAGAGGAATGACTTTTGCAACACAACCCTGCATCACAAACATGTGTCTTTATTTGGCTTTTACAGCGAGAAGCTACAACTGATGGCTGCAGAGGAAGCACAGGAAGGTTTCAATTCCTCCCACACAAAATAAAAACAAGTGAAACATCCCAGCCTCCCTCATAAGAGCCTTGTGTCCGAGTTAAAGGTGAAGGGTATCGAAAATATCTAATAACCAAATGTATGTTGCATGTAAGCTGCTGCCCGCTAATCTGCAATGCTACTGTGTGTATACTGTTCCAGCCCGATGGATTAGAGTGTGCCCTGTGCTCTGTCCAGATGTGCACGGCTGATGTTGCTGCAGTGCAAAATTAAGTCATTGGCTAAATCTGAAACCAGGTACACAACCCCCACCCGCCCAAAAAACACAATGGTTTGGTTGCAAGGAATTTTTCGCCCATATGCTCAATACAAACCATCCAAGAGGAGGATGTGGCTGCACACATCAAAAACCATCCGACGAAAATATATTTTTTGGAGTTTGTTGTTGTAACACGTGCAGAGTTTGTATAAGTTTTGAAGTGTACGCCCACAAAAGCTTGGATGTCACAGTGCTAATTTCAGACTTCTTCTGAAGCTCAAGAACAGAGAGAGGAGCTGGCTTTTAATATCTCCCTATCAGGACCTGTCATCTAGGCTCTCCACCGAGCAGCAGTGTGAGCAGAGACGCTGCAGTGGAGAGACAGAGAGGCAAAGATACAGCTGAGGGAACAGAGTATAATGAATGAAAGGAGATAACAATATTAATTTAAGCATTGTGTGTTTTTTTTCTGTCCGGCCACATTTCTGTGGGGAGTTGCTGCAGTGGCTGCTGTGGTGGTGGAGCTGCTCGCCGAGGATGTTGCTCAAATCAAGCGAGATAACATCGTCGACGGCTCTGCCTCAACATATACCACACACACAAACACATAAATGTGCTTGTGATTGTTTGTGTGTGTATTCATCTGCACCAAAGCACAGCAGAACAGATGTAGCAAACCAAACCCACCCGCTATCGCTGACGCATGCACAAACACAGGGAAACCAAGCGACTGTTAAAAGTGTATCTTGTGCAGTATTCACTACGCTCATACAGGTCCGGATGTGACACAAAGAAATTGCTGTAAGCTTCCAAAAATAATCATAATCTCGAGCTGGTTTCTCTTTAACACATTGTGCTGATTTTCTGACAGCCGCTATCCAGCCAGCAGTTTCCGTAGGAAGATATCAAAGGCTGTTTCAGTAATTGGTGTCTCACTCCGTCCTACTTCCCTTCAGGTCTTCTTGTTAAGCGGTAGACAGTGGCTGGCAGCTCATGACCGGGAGACGGTCGCAGACTGGGAAGCCGAGCTTTGTCCCAGTGGCAATTTGCACCGTTGCTGTGTAACCTGGTTTAATTAAAACTGGAGGGAGAAACAGCCTTTACCCTCAGATTCTAGAAACCAGTCAAACCTTTATGTTAAGCTATTCATTTTCTTTTTACGTCTTCCAAGGAGGATATGTTTTTGTCTGTGTTGGTTGGCCTCTGTCTGCTCTGTCTCCATAAATTTAACAGATAGGTTATTACCCGAGCTGCAAATTATTCAATATTGGCCAACATCAAAGGATATGATCCTGTCTGAAAAATTACAACAATTTTCCAACCTCTTACAATGGGCAAACAGACCAAGAAAGAAATCCAAAAAGTAAAAACAATGCTGCTATTTCACCTGAAGAGGGCAACAGTGTTCAGTCTAAAGCATCAGTCCAGCTGGATTATACCTTGGTTGTTGGTCTGTTTTCTGTTTGTTTCTGATTTGTTGGTTGTTGTTTGTATTTTTATTTTATTTTTTTAACATTTATTAAAACAGGGTCCTCAACAAAGAATCTCACACAGCCTGATGTGGACAGAAATGACAACAGTTAAATGATTTTTAAGTCACACAAGAAAGAAAACAAATAGGAAATGCAAAGACTTAAACCAAAAAGAAAAATGGAGGAGAGGGGTGTAGCTTTACATTATTAACTTTTACGTTGTCATGACCCATGAAATGGCTCCAACATATTTAATGAGGACATGGGAAGACAGGAGTAATGGTTTGAACATTAGATTTACTTTACTGGTTTCTTTGGGTTTTTCTCTCCATTGTTTCTGGACGAAGGGAAACGGAGCATCTGCTGGGAGAGAAGAATCAAACCCTTCACCATCCCCCACCCAAAATAAGCAAAGTATTGAGCAGAAAGGTGGATCTGGTAGGCCGACTAAACAAAACAAAAGGGTGTGGCACCGGGCCAACCCAGTACAGGGCCGTCAAAGCCGGTGCCAGCACCCAGCTAAGAAAACCACCACACTAAACCTCAGGCCAGGGGTCTGCAACCTTGGTCCTCAAGAGCCTTAGAGTCCATTGGTCCAGTTCCTAGTAATCATTTTGTGGGCTGTCAACACAAGAGCCCTGAGAATATACCATTTTCCCTGTCTCCTCCAAAGGCAGGTTTCCTAAAATTATGTTGTGGCTCTATTGGTTTAAGTAAAGATAAAGTCCTTTGTATTTCTCTCTTAACACTTTCCCAAAACGAGCATAATTTGGGAGAGTCCCAAAAAATGTGAGTGAAGTCCCCTCTCTGACCACAACCCTCCAACAGAGTTGACTATGGTCAGAGAAGTTTTAAAAAATCCTCTCCTCAACTTCCAGTCAAACTCTCTCCAGTTAGAGCTACTTAAACATTTATGCCAGGACACCCAGAACTTCTCCCACTCATCGTCTGCAATTATAGTTCTGGCCTCCAATTCCCAATCACCCTTTACCTCTAGTGGAGATACTAGTGTGTATTTCTGTCTCCACCATGCCAACACCGAACATTTCAAAATGAGAACACAAATTTTGAATGAATTTTGACCCATTCATTGTGTGACATCAGATAATGACGTATTCAAACGTGCGTGTATTTTGATGTTGTTTTGGTGTTTAGTTTATTTTTCTTCTTTTTTTAAAGTTTGTGTGACTCCCCCCAAAGACAACAGACTAGAAATTAGCTTTAACTCAACATCTTTTGAAAGTGAATTAAATTATAAAGTCTTCAGACAGTGCAAACCTCATAGGCATAATCCTGCTGTACTGATGATTTACTGCTGTCACCTTGAGGTTAAACAGCAAAACCATTACTAGTTAAGTAGTTAAACCCTTTACCAGTTATAAGAGATGGAAATATTCTGTGATTTCTGATCCCCCCGCATAAGATCCCATCCTCTGATCTTTTCCACAATGTAATCATTTGTTCCTCGTGGAGAAACACTGCAGTGCTTCACACCCATCATCAGTGATGTACTGGGGAGCTACTATGCACTAGAGTGAATTTTACAGGAGACTTGTGTACCTGTTGGAGGACAGGGTGCAGTCGATGGCGGGCCGCTTCGTCTTGGGGATGTAGTAAAGTGGGTAGCGGTCGCCATGGCGAATCATCACCTGGACAGACAGCAGCTTGTAGTCAGCAGGACTGTGACCTGTCAGGAGAAAAAGGTTTTTAGTGTAACAAGGAGCTTAAGAATATTCATGACAGTTTGATCTTTCCTTTCACTGTTGTCATCCATCATCTAATTACAGTGACACTGTAAACTCTACACACCTCCAACAAACTGAAACCTGACATTTTATTCAACTTCAAACTTTTTCTTGGAAACAAAAACAAAAAGATGTGCCGTTTGTACCATCATCCCCCCTCAGTCAGTCTGCATAGCTTTCTGCTTTGTCACCATTATTTTTGGTCTTGTTGGTTTGTATATTCATTCACTGTTTCACTTGAGCCATCAGCACTCCTCACTAAGTTAATGCATTATTTATTTATTGTATTTAATTTTATTACATTTATTTATCATTATTACATTTATTTATCATTGTCCATGTTTTTATTTATTATTTAGGTCATTTACTCGTGTTGTTTTACCTGAAATTATGTGTATTCACAATGAAAGTGGGATCTGGTAACCAATTAATTCACATTCAATTATTTCTTCCTGTGAAATTTACTTTGACTTTTAAACTTTTTTGATTTTGATTGGCCACCTGGAACAGAGCGAGATTGAGTTTTGAAGTGAAACGGTAAGTCGTCATTGTCAACAACAATCGATAATAAAAATAGTCGCCAACAAATTTAAATGTCGACTATTGTCGCCACATGTATTTTTTCTTCCTCTCTCTGCTAAATTTAAAAGCTGAGAGCTGAATAGAGGCCATTTAATAATTATACGATTGATCATGTGATTAGTCGACTAATCGTTTCAATAGGCAATGATTCAACTATCAATCACACAACATGAGAAGGATACAACTACAGCGAGAAAGGTCAAATTCACAGTTTCAGGCTTAGTAGCTGCAATGTTATTTTTTTTGTTGTCAATAATGAATTATGACTGTGAATGTGACTCTGCAGCTCCCTCATCTCTATAAAGCTTTTTACTGCCATTCAGTTATTTCTTTTGGTTACATAGTCTGAGACTTTCTCTCTCATCGGTGTCACTGTGAGATGAAACAGGAAGACAGACAAAGCTACTAACCAGCTGATAAACACAGCGTAGTATTAAGCAGCGAAAGAGCCATATATTTTTCTCTTAAGACCAAAAACTGAACTACAATAACAAATACTGGACTTGGATCTATCAGGTGCAAACACACACAACTCCTAACAAATGCTAATACGTATCTGTACCTGTTGAGTGTCTACATAACCAACTGTTAGCTTACAAATTAGTTGTATAAACTGAATAGTTTTCTGTATGTCAGAGTTGTGTTAATGATTTTATTCTCAACTTCCTACAAGTCAATGCTGGGTTTAAAATATAGCAGAGGTTATTTCTGCACGTAGCCGTAAAAACAACATCATTAAATTTGAAGGAGGGAGTCCTCTGCTCAGGAGATCAAGCGAGGCCACGAGAGTTTATGCACATCGTAGCAAATATTTAATTAAAAACTCCTGCAGCCGTGGCACTCGAAGCAGGAGGGCGAGATACATTAAACACATTTGTCCAGTGTCTGTGAGTGCATCAGTGTGTGTGTGAGCAAGTCTTTAAAAGTCAGTTGAGAAGCTACTCTAACAGGAAAATGAGAGTGTCTCAGGGAAAATTACACCACCTTAAAAAAAATGTTGATGATTGATTTTCAATAACTTCTAATCTAAATCTAAAAGACTGAATGGATTTTTCTCCTTTAGTGACAAAGACGCCATCCAGAGATAAACAGAGTGAAGTTCAATTAGCGGCTGCTTGTATAACTCATGGTGGAGGATATTTGTATGGTCGCCTTGGGCTAAAAACCAGGCTGCACACTGCTCTGCTGTACAGGGAGCCGCAGCGTTATGGATGATGCAATCTAGTGGAAATTACTTTCCTAAAATTAACACATCCCCCGAGTCCTGACACACTAAAGTTGACATTATTACTAGATTAAATATTTATACGCTGTCCATCAAGTCGAGCCTCTGATTGTGACAGTGGGAGATCTGGCCCACTCAATTAGATGTAACCAAACTTGAAACCACAAATTACACCCACAAGCTGATTTCTGGGTAACATTTAATGTGTCGGTGTGTCTGTCTCACCCTCCCAGGCCTGTTCGGTGCGGTTGGGGGTGTTGCAGTAGCCGTAAGCCTCAGATATTGGGTTGGGCTCTTCGGTGTGAGGCACTGGGAACACTCGCTTTCTGCTCTTCCCCAGAGCCACCCCGACACCTCCATCTGCAGCCTGGAACGGTCGCTCCTCTACGATGGGAGTGGTGGGAATCAGGTTCACTGTAGAAAAAGATAATGAGGTAAAGAGAGTGAAAATGAGATAACTGCCTCATATTGTCCACATTATCATGTTTCATGTATGTGTAGATATTCAACCAAATCTATTACGATGTGGCAAAGTTAGATCTTTCACCCGAACAGTCAAATCATTTCAGTTTTCAGTTTGTAGAAATTTTTCAGACAGGATCCATCCACAGATCCTCCACAAAATGTAATCATGTGCTACTTGGGGAACACCCTCTCTCTCTCTCTCTCTCAAAAAAGAAGAAAAAAATTGAAAGATCTGTCCCTCAGTTTTTCATAACCTCCTTGGCGGTGGAGATAATTACGGCTGCAGCCTCACTGACTGTATGCAGCTGTTTGAAGAGTGGCTGGTATGTGGCACTCCCAATTTTATCATTTGCTCTTTTGCCTCATTCTGAAACCTGTTGTACAACAACAACATACAACCACTGGAACATTTTAAAGTCACACTGAAAGAGCATTTTGAGAGTATTTAACTTCTGTATTTTACAGTAACACAAAAAAACCCCACAAAAACAGGCTAGCTAGTTAGCTAACATTACTATATAATGTTAAAGGAGATATATTATACTGTTTTTCAGCAAGTTTAAATAAGTCTTATACGCCTCTAGAACATGTCTGTGAAGTTTTTTGGTGAAACTCCACTTTGATCCTGTATTTTAGTTTTCAAAAACACAGGCCCAAAACGAACGGTCTGTTTTCTGGTGCCTGTCGCTTTAATGCTCCTCTCCATTGCTCTGTACTGACGTAATGATGCCGTCGCTGTAACCAGGAAACCGGCGCAATGCGAGTAATCGATAAAGAACCCAGAAAACCCAAAAAAAACAGTTTTGGCTGCACTCCTGTCGTGGCCAAACTTCTCTTGTAACAGAGAAATCCAAGAAGGTGGATCCTACACTTCAGATGCTGTGGGAGACCATGTGGGATACTCTGCAGGGATTGGCTAATGCAGAGACTGTCAGACCCTGTTTGCTCTCCTGTTTCGTCACAGTAGAGCAGAATCCAGAAGGGCTCGTTTTACCCCAGGTATTTCTCTTCAAGCAGGTCACACAACAGTGACATGGTTTTAAAGTCTCACAGTCAGTGGACTTGGAGGTACATCACATACCAAACAGTACACATAAAAGACTTCAAAAAGGTGGATTTTCCATAATATGTCCCCTTTTAGTAATGTCTTAAGTTACTTTCTCCATCCTTTACTGTAAAAAACAACAGTGTAGTCTGCAGTCAATGGCAAGACTCCAACAAACATTTATTTATCATCTTATCATCTGTATCAACTGAACTGAAGCCATGTTCAGTCCCATTCTGTAAAAACTGTAACATTTACAAGTTGGGTCTAATTGAACCATTTGCAGCTGAACTAACATCAGAATCTAAACCAACACTTTACAGTTTGTTACAGAGATAACTAATGACACTATTCCAACAAACCACTGATTACTACTACGACTGCTGCTACTGTTTTCAGATGGTAAACCGAGCTGTGCTGCTAACTGTCAGTAAAACATCCTCGACATGTGCATTGGTGGTTCAGTGGTAGAATTCTCGCCTGCCACGCGGGAGGCCCGGGTTCGATTCCCGGCCAATGCAACAGAGCCTTTTCAATCTGAGTGTTAATTGTTCAAGTCCCTGTTCAGACACAGCTGGTGTTGTGGTATCATGCATGAATCCTGTTCTTGTGACCCTTGTTGCTCAGGTGTTAAACCCATCCAGTAACTGTACTGTTGGGATTTTAATCCCTGGGTGTTTTTGGGCAAGACCCTCAACCTGAAGTTGTCTAATGTTGCTGTACAAGTGGCAGACTGTTGCAGCAAATAATGTTGTAACACAGGAATCAAACTTGGGATTAATAAGTAAATTAAGTGTCTATTATGAACATTATTAAAAAGAGAGATGGAGAGATGGTTATAAAGAGATTTTTTCATTTCAGGTCAACTTTAACTAAAAATGCAGATGAAGACCATGAATATTTGTGCACAGTATCATGATGATCCAGCCGATATTGGTTGAGATTGTCCAAGAAGCAAACGGGTTCCCAAAGGTGAACTGACCAGGATTTGAAAAGCTAAAGTAAAAACACAAAGTGATGGAGCAGCAGTCAAATTAAACTCAAGGAAACATACCATTTCAGTTCATCTCCACACCAACAGCTCTGCACCCCAAAACCCCTCGCTGTTACCACTGTGTTGCTAAGACACCAGTGACCTTTGACCCCTAGTAGAATAGCTGCAATGAGAGCTGAGGTGTTGTGGGAACTGGAAGGACCATTGACCAAGATCCAACTCTGAAGAAAAAGGAAGCTGAACCCATGTGCCCTCTTTTGGCAAGTCGGGCATCCAAATCCCACTATGTCACACACACACACACACACACACATCAGACATCCAAGCTGGCAAGTGAACTGTGCAAATATTACATCCTGCTGCAGGGGGAAAAAAAGAGAGGCCCACAGTATGCCCGAGCAGAAAACACAAAGCGCTAATGGGTCCTCATTTGTGAATGTGTACAGTGTTTCCACTCCCTCTTCTCTCCAGCTGGGCACATAAAGTCTCTGCATTGGTACAACTTTCCACTTATGTTTGCTCAGCACACAACTATTTATGTGTGTTCTTTCACACTGAAATGTGTTTCCTACAATGTCTCAACCAAACCCCTCTGGAAAGCCTTCTTGGTGATATGTACAATGCAAATAAACTCGGCTCGCCTTACAAGTTTGCTCCTCGGATTCTGGTTGTTTTTTTTGATTATTATTTGTTCAACTGTCGCATCCGTTATCTGAGATGCTGCTCGACAAGCCTGTAGGGGTGACTCCACTATTACTCTGGCCTACTTTGGCAGGATGTAAGAAAAATGCTTCTAAGCTATCGATGTGATTCAAAACACAAAACTGAATCCTGCCCATCTTCTTAATCCCATTTAAATGAACAAATGTCCTTCTACACAACATCCACAAAATTGCAAATGCTCTACTAAGTGTACATCAGCGCTACTATCTTTTGTTGAGGAATACAGCAGCTAGCACGTAAGACAAAATGTTCAGCATCTACTGTAAAGCAGATGTCTGACAGCTACAGACTCTCACCTCTACCATTCTCATTATCAACACACTTAATCTCAACAGCTGACACACACAGGCACAAGCTGTTGAAGCAGCTAGCTACCGGACAGGCTGCTTTATGCTAATTATCTTGTCAGAGCAGTAGTAGATAAACACATGTCAAGGTGATGCTGTTTAATAATTATAAACCTAAAGTCCAGCTGAGTTTTGTTGAGTTTTTTTGCCTCTGGAAAATACATCCTCAGCCAGATAACGTTCACGTCATCATTACAAGTTCGGACATCAAGATATCTGCATGAACTCACCAGAGATGAGGAAGAAGAAAAGGTGTGCGGCGACAGCGGAGACCATTTTGACGACTGCTCGGCAGCTTGAGGTCCAGCCGTACACAGTGGAGCTCATTCAGTACCACAACCTGTCCCCCTCTACACTCTGTGCCCCATACACCCCTCCACCCACCCATCCCCACCTCCCAGCTACCATCCACCCATCCACACACACACACATACGACTGCCTGGACTAACCAAACTTTCGGAGGCCAGCTCAGTCACAGTGGCCTACACAATGGGGCTTTTGTAGCTCCCTGCCCAACACTGCAGAGTGCATATGCAGACATGGGCATGCTGTAGAGCGCACACACACACACACTCATGGGACAAAGTGAATTCAAGCACTACACGACTCTAAATATGGCTCAGAGTAAGTAGCATTTTTCAGACTTAAAACATGTTTCCAAATTCAAAAGGGCGCTGTCAGCAGCAGTTACGGCTCACTTCTACTGATGAATGTCAAACGCTCCACACACATGCAGGAATCCTGACTCCCAGGCGCAGAGCTAAACTTAGTCCACCCTGTTAAATCTTCCGCCTCTGTGTCGTGTGTGTGAGCCCATCATTATGTAGACACAGCTTGACTCTGACCTGAAGGCAAAGACACTGCTCCGCCTCAAAAATGCACACAAACTAATTAGTGTCAGCTATCGCACCACAGCGATTAGGGAGGGAAAGAGGTACTCAGACGGTGCGGCTTGGCCTGAAGTTTAGAGGGGTGGTGCGGCCCACGCTTGCAGTACCTGACTCCAGAGTGTCCTGTACTGTCAGCACTGTGGTAACTAAAAACCAGCAGAGAAGACGGAGAAAATATTGACAAAGACATGGCTGCCTGCAGCTGCTCATCATATTCTAACATCATGTGCACACAGGGAGGAGGGACACTTACAACAGGAAACTAATGCAAAACTAGAAAATGGATTTCATGTGGAAAATGCAGTGTGAATGCTGAAAGCTGAGATCTTTGCCAAGAATTGCTGAGAAACGCTGTGGATTTTAAAAAGAATGAAATTGGACAAAAGTTGATGATTTTAAGAAGCATAAAAGTGAAAAAAAGAAGAGCTCAACATTTTTAAAAAAGTACGTCATGGGTTTCAAAGTGACACTGAGTCTAGGATAGGTCCCTGCTGCACCTGTAGTTTGGTTTAGCTGACCTGGAAAAGCAAAAACTACACAACAGGCCATGGATGGAAAATGTATAGTCCATCCTATGGCTGCAGCTATCGATTATTTTACTAATTGAGTACTCTTTCAATCATTCCACTCATTAATCGAGCAATCAGATAAAAAAGTCCAGGAGCAGTGGATGCATAAAGTGGGTGCTTTCGGTTGAGATGCTGAAGTGTAGACGTCGTGCTGTTATGGTTCACCAGTTCATCTTTACAGTGCACACACTGCACAGTCTTTTCCTTCAGTTGGAGTTTGAAGTGTTTCCAATCTTTTGATAGTTTCTACCATTTATTGAAACTTTCTCCTCTTCTCTTTTCATTAGTTTCCCTCTCCTGCTCCATTTTGCATTATACAACATGTAGATCTGACTGAGCATCTGATTGGTCAATTAGATGTTTAGAATGTTCTCCAATGAGCAAGACAGGAAATTACAATATTACTCCGCCTATCTTATTGTCTATGTGGACAAAGACTTGATTTTTGTTCTGGCACCAACACTGGAAAACCGTTGCCTATATTTAAATAAAACGGTTAATATAAGTTTGTTGCACATAAAGATCAGCTGAGTTGTTGTTACGACACCTGTCAGCTTAAAAATGGCTGAGATGTCAACAGAAGTATAACAATCAGTCCATGAAAAAAATATTTTTTTCAGCAGATATTCTAGTTACAACATGATTGAGCTAGCAAAGCAGCTTTGTGTTGCTATGTGTGGAGTTTTGGGAAATCACGATGTCTAGAAAATATAAACCCAAGTTGACTGGCTGATAAGGACTAGGTAAGGTCAGATCCTATGTATTTCCACTGAAACTGAGAGAATACTACTAGCAAATAACTTATGTTTTGAGAGTGAAATGGCCACAGTATGAATACATTTTGATAATACATTTCATTTTGTTGGTAATAGTTGTACAATCGCATGTGACTACATGTGACGCTGTGTTTGACCATGATTATTGTCACAACAATGATGCAACCAGGAAGGAGGCGCTTGTATGGTGGTTGGAAGTTTGTAGCTCATTACCACCACCTAGGTCAGGGGTGTCCAATCCTGGTCCTCGAGGGCCGCTATCCTGAATGTTTTAGATGTTTCCCTCTTCCAACACCTGATTCAAATAATCAGCTCATCATCAAGCTCTGCAGAAGCCTGATAAGGATCCTGGTCATTTGAATCAGGTGTGTTGGAAGAGGGAAACATCTAAAACATGCAGGATAGCGGCCCTCGAGGACCAGGATTGGACACCCCTGACCTAGGTAATCCTCCGGATGAAACACTACTCTGTGATCAAATGCCACTTCGATTCGAAGCCGTTTTGCCTCGAGGATGTTTTCCTATTCGAGTTATTCAAGTTACTCAAGTGATCGTTTCAGCCCTAGTCCATACATACAATGGACAGAAGCATCCTGTTTACTTTGCTGGTGCATGCATAGTCAGCATCTTCAAATTTTCATCTTCACACAAGACATACATTCTCATGGTCAGGCAGGCAGAGCCCATGCTAGCTGCTTGTTGTGGCGCTGCATGCTCATATCGACATGCTGCCATGCTTAAATAACAATGTTAGCAAGTTGATGGATAGCCAGTTAAAATGTTACCACAACATGTTAGCACACAAATGCTGGTTAATTAACAATAAAAAAACAAACTGCAGCTGGGATGGATGTAAATTAGTTTTGGAGGTATTTGATCAGAAACCAACGAAAGTCAAAGTTGTGGCAAATTAATCTTCAGGACAACATGAAGGTGTAAACCAAGTTTCACTGTACTTCATCCAATAGGTATCAAGGTATTTCAGCAAAGAACTAAAGAAGTCAACCTTGTGGTGGTGCCATGAGAAAAAGCCAGGACAACCAAAGTCAATCGGGTAAATCATCTGGGAATCTGCACTAAAAGTTGCCAGTCAAAGTAGTAGAAGCAGAGATCTTCAACAGAATAAGTGAAAACTGCTGAGAGGAAAAAAAGAAAACATCAGAGGCTCATCAGGCCAGTAGAGGTCATCCTGTGAGGACCATGAAAGTCTGTATCTCAGTATTTCACTTAGGAATGTGCAAAACTATCTGTATCATGATGTACTTCTGGCAAAAACAGGATAGGTAGGTGAAACTGTTTAATTGTACCACTGAAACCCAACAAATACTATAGCTCGCTGGCTAACGTTACTACATAACCTACGTACTACATTGCTAGATAACGTTGGATACTTAGATAATGTTCCAACAATGTACTGATTACTACTACAGCTGCTACTACTCTCTGCCAGTGTTTCCTGGCAGTAATCTAAACTGTGCCGCAACACAACAGCAGATTGACTGACAGGTGGAAGTAATGATACTCTTGGTTGAAATTGCTCCGGGCAAGATGACAAAGAAAATCTTACGAATCGTGCAAGAGATACTGAATAATTACCTTTACCATTTTACAACTATAACATTAATCTAACTGAACTTGTGAACCCCTGCTAAACTTGCATATATACAAGGTTCACACCAGAGTTTGACAAAAACCGTTAACACTAGGCCAAGCAAACCTCACTATAGCAGAAAAATGCACCACAGTTCATTAATCCATGTCAATCAAGCTAGGTGTAAAAGCCTCTTTATTGTGGTAGTGTGTCAGTGTGCTCCTCTTCTGGTAGACTGGCAGCCTGCCCAGTACTCTGCCTGTTGCCAAATGCATGCTGGCACAGGTTTCAGAAAACACAATCTGAACATAGGACAAAGTGCAGATATAATTATCATGATTTGATTTTATATGTTTCAGCTAATATGTCTGAGCAGAGTACAATTAGTCTACAGTATAATAAAAAAATATCTATACCACTTAGTCTAGCATCCCACAGTGTTTAGTGTGATATTCTTGAGGAGAGTCATTGTACAAATGTTGGCAGGAAGCACTGAACAGCTTCCCGCCTGTTAAGTCATATTTTCAACACTAGTCTCAGTGCTATTTGTCATGCATTTGCAGCGAGCTGGCTGGCTCACACTCAACTCTTATCAAAATATATCAGCCTGTTGTACTGCAAGCTACTAAACAGCCCCAGATCCAAGTAGTCACAAACAGCACATATTTACATTCAGGGAGCAAAGATTTTACGAAGAAACAGAAAGTCCTGTTACCGAGCCAAGCCTGACTAGTGTGTTACTACAAAGTATAAGCTGGGTTTGAAATATTGCAGGAAATATACAACACAAACATACACACAAACAAGCGACCAGCCAAGTTTTGTCATAGCTCTCTGATGGAGGGACAATCATCATTTTGGCTTGATCAAGAGGGAAAGTCCATTTTCAAGGAAGGAAAGCACATGGCCAAGAACAGAGCCCTGAGGAACATCAGATTTTACATCTGGGAATTTGGATAACCCACGGTTCTTTCAAGAAAATGCTAGACTTTTAACCATGAGAGAGCCAAGGCTGAAGACAAATGAATGACTCTCCAGCTGGTCAGAGAGGACAGAGAGCTCGATGGTCTCAAAAGCTGCACCCAGACCATAGACTGTATATGAAAGTTGGACGAAGCATCCAGTTCTCAAAAGTAAATTCAATCCAGGAGTGTAAAAAAGTGCAATACCACCAATGGCCACTAAATGTTGGCTCCAAAAAACTCAGGCTCCAAGTGAGTTCAATTCAAAAATCCTAATTTTCAATCATGAAATACTCAGTCAATATATTTTTTCCCAAAAGTCTTTCTGATGTCATTAGCTAAAGTGAACTCTTCTCACCACTGATCTGAAAATCATATCATCATTAAGCAGATATTAGGCTTCAAAAAGAGCAATATATAGTTAGTTTGATTGGCAGCTCTGGTCTCCAATGATTTACAGCTGGTTTGCAGGTTCATTCACTGGTGAACTGGAGTTTCATACACATTGGGCAGTGTCCTCAGGTTGAAGGGTCAGATCCACCTCCTCACACCTCTCTTCATATCCAAATATGGTCACTTCTGGCTCCACAAAAACACATGGTCACATACAACTGCCAAACTCCTGGCCTCAAAATGCGAGTCTGTGGTTTCTGTGGTGTTTTAAATGTCCCGTGAAAGATCCCAGTTTGGGAAACCTCAATTTTTAAAAGCACTGTCGCCTGAACAGGGACTTGTTGCAAAACCTCAAGTGACAACAACAAAAAATAGGAGTCAAACTCCTTGTGTCTTTTTTTTTTTTGGCTGTAGAAGGTCCCAATAATGTGTCTGTTAAGTAAGGCAAAGCAGGGTGTATTTAAAAGTAGATGTCCTCTTCTTGTCCACTTCTGGCTCCAGAAAACAACATGGCGATTTTCCAATGTCAAATTCCTGGCTTCAAAATGTGAGTCCACAAACCAAGGGTGACATCACGGCAACTATGACCATCTTTTATACACTGTCTGCAACTGAGACCCAGTAACTGAAGTGCATAGGTGGAGTCAGAGTCCACTGCAATCTGAGAAACATTCACCATTTGAGTAAGTGCAGTTACAGTAGAGGGAGCTGATTGAAACTGCTCAAAAGTTGCTGGGAAACAACTCTTTCTAGTACTTTCGAAATAAATGCGAGGTTAGAGATTGGCCAATAACTATTCATAAACAGTGGATGAACATGAAGGTTTAAGGAAGAAGATTAAAGTTGTTTTATTACATCCAGGTAACACTTGTGTTTCCAGGTGTGTGTTGGATACAAGGGTTACCACAGGATTGTAATTTAGTCTGCATTTTTCTGGGTTCAGTTCAGCCTCTGTTGCTGCCAGTCTAGACACAATCAGCGCAGTTAAACAATGACTGTAAGAAACAGGAATGTGAAGAATGTGGAGGACAGAATTTGTGAAGTGCTTGGAGCTGTGCCTATTAAACACTTAAGGACACTCATTGGTGAATTATTGTTTCAGAGAAGTTCGAAAAGTGAAGTGATGCGTATCCGACCCCGACGTGAATACTCGGAAAGAACCTTTAAGCTTCTTTAAATCTGTCCGAACAGCAGTTTGTTTCAAGTATATACATTAGGGACTTCAGTGTAAACTGTCTTCTTTGCTCTATTGCTTTTATCGCAGAGTCTAAACCTCACAGACAACCTACCTTTCTATTTCTCCTTTCATAAGCTCCTATGACATTCTCTCTCTCTGTGCAGCTCCCGACTCTCCTGCAGCACTTAACTCCCATCAAGGTCTGCTTCACCTTTCCCTTCACTGCTGCTGCTTACATCTCAAAATAGACCCCCTTTCTCTGGAGTCCTCTCTGGAGTGTCTCTGAGCTCTGTCATCACTTTCCTCTAGGAGTCCCCCCCCATGTGTCAATCAGCGATCGCAAACATTTCCCTGCTGCGTTTGAAGCCATGTATTGGTTTTAATTTGAGGTAGCCCGGAGCCAGAGAGAGGCATTTACTCCGCCATCGATTATCATCAGTCAGTCTCATGGTAATGGTCGACGAACAACAATAAACACGTGGATGGACTTTTTCTTAAAAGCAGGCAGGGAGTAAGACCGGTGTTTAGATCGCAGACAGTGGAGCAGATGCACAGAGAGGCGAGCGATAGCGAGAAAAGTGGAACAAAAACAGAAGCTGACCATTTATTAAACATGAGGAAAAAATCCCTTATGCTTTCCCGCCATGCTTTTCCTGGATAATGGCTCAATTCCTTCTGTGCGTGATGAATAAATGATGACAGCAGCTTTTCTCTACCAGTAGTACTGGTCCAAAAATAAATAAATAAAATTAAGTGAGGGCAGTTTTGATAGTAAACCACAAAGACAATGGGCCTCATTCAACAATATCTTTGTAAGTTTTTTCTTAAATTAGATTCTTAAGAAAAAGTTGACATCAGATTCAGGCAACGGCAAAAATGTGTCAGTTGTTGTTTATTTGCAAAATGTACATTAAAAAGTCATGAGACTGCAGGGCTGTGTAATCCCAGGAGTCTGAGATAGTGAATGGAGCAGATATGAACACCCAAACAAACACACAGAGAATAACTGGATTGAAAATGTAAGAAAACCTTCAGTAGTTCTGAGGTGGAAGAACTGCTGCAGGACGTGAACAACAAACCAGCTTCACATTTAATAGCAGCAGTCGTGCATATCATAACACGATAAATAACAAGATGCTGTTACTCTTTTAGCGTGTCCTGTATCCGAAGAGCACACATCCGAGGTATTGGTAAAGTAGGTTTTATCTCAAAGTCCAAAGAAAGAAACCCTGGAGGTCGACAGTTATCTGCAGTTATCTGAGCTGGACCACAACATTAGGGCCATTATTGAAGCAACAGCAACCGTGAAATGAGCCGTCAGCAGAGCCTCTGGACACAGACCTGGACCCTGTGTTAGCCGCTTCATCTCCTGTCCCAGAATGAACTGATCCACATCTGAGCTCAGAAACAGTTGGAAAACACAGAAAATCAACCAAACACCTCCACAGGTACAGCTGCAGTCACAGGAAGTGCATTGTTGCTCCCAGGTGTGGATCACATCCTCCTGGTGAGAGCTGAACAATTAGTGTAGCTTTTGTTTAGTTTTAAAGATCCTAATGCTCTGTAAATAGCATAAATGATGAAAAACTGTTGTAATTTAAACCCTACAATATTCAGTGGTGGACAAAGTACTCAACTTCAGTACATAAGTCAAAGTACTGATACTCACGGTCAAATCTTACTCAACTACAAATAAAAGTTATTGGTCAAAATGTTACTCAAGTTAAAGTACTAAAGTACTTACCTTTAAAAATACTTAAGTATTAAAAAATACAAAGTAAAAGCACATTTTCTAATATCAGTACATTGCTGTATTGTTCTCAGTGCCCGAGTCAATCCCCGACTAACGTCTACTTCCTGTTAATGTGGTATTTTAAGCTGAAAGGGCTTCGATGAAAAGAAAACTCCTTCCTGCAGAGTGTGCATAATATGTTGTTGGTTGACTGTTCAGTCTTGCTATTTTGTTTTCAAATTTCCCATCGAGAGGCTAACATGCTGTTTAGCGTAAAAAAAACATAAAACGACAAAACCGTGCTGTTTCCTGTCTTCCCTCTTTATTGTTCAATTCCACTGCCGGTCACTTCCTGCCGATTTGTGCATGAGTGATGGTAACTCTACCTGGACAAACTGCCTGAAACACATTGCAGCGTAGACTGTATATAAAGTAAGTAATGACACACTTCCTGGGAATGTAGTGGAGTCCAAAGTACA
>OOFC01049498.1:32943-50692 GCA_900323345.1 Pseudochromis fuscus | reverse complement strand
GCCCCAAGCATGAGTCTCTTAATTAAAACTTAGAAACACCACAGCAGAACACCCGTCTATATAAACATTACTGAACAAGAACAGTAATGTTAGAGTGATGTGTTTGTTTTATTAACTCATACACTATATACATATATGCCCACATATTTTATTTGAGTTTATTTGAAGATATTTACCTTTAGATGACCAAATTAAATACGCTAAAAATTTAGAGGTTCCACACATCCAGTGGATTTTTGTTGTAACCTTTATGACCTACATTTGAAAACCGATGATTTGTCGACACCTAGTGGTGAAAGGATAAATGAACACAGGGAGCTGAACTGTTCATTTTGTACAAGCCTATTTCTGAAACGTCAGATCTCGAGACACCAGCATCAAAACCTGACCCATAAATGTATATATCCCTGTCTGACTGATACTGGTCTGTTTGCAGCATCCGAGTGACGTCATCAGAAGGCGCCTGTATTTACTTCTAGTCCAGTTAGCCGCGGCTTCTGCTGCTGCTGCCGCTGCTGCAATGGAAGTAAACAGGGACGAAGCGGAGCGCTGCATTGACATTGCGACTGCGGCGTTAACCAGCCACCAGCCGGAGAAGGCGCAGAGGTTCCTGGAGAAGGCGCAGAGACTCTTCCCGACAGAGAAAGCCAAGGGTAAGTTAAAATGGCCGTGCTGAGGGGAAAGAAGGGGGCGCTTCAGCTGGGGAGGCACACAGCATCAGCATCACCTGCAGCATCACCTGCATCCCGGATGAGCAGCGGCCTGTGATAGCATACCAGCTAGCTGGCTTAGTGTACTCCTGTAATCGGCACCTTATTTTTACACTGTTTCTGTACACTTGGTCGATTTGACGCGGATGCTCCAATAATGAAGTCAGCAATAGTTTTGTAATAGAAATTTTAACCTGCGGGGAAAGAAGGGCACAAAGAGTCCCAGATGACCTAGATTCCGTTACTCTTTTCATTAGTTTTGCACCACACACATGTATCCCATCTTTAAAAAAAGAGCACTGGGAGGCAGTGTAGTCAGTAAACAATGCACGACTGCAGTATTTTATTGTCTGTAACTACAAATAAAGGTTTAAAAAAATGTTCTCCACTTATTACACATCCTTACACCCAGGCCTCCCAGCACCTGACTAAAAGACACCAGATAATGCACATATAATACAACACACATGTACAGTGCATGAATATATATGTTTTTGCTCATGCATACATTCGTGTGCATAACCTCAAATGATATGGCACTTATTCAATTATTTTAAATTGATTATATTAAGTGGATTATATTGTGATATAAAATGTTTATTACAATTTTGGCTGTTTATGGATTTTCTTGTTGTTGCAGTATAAGTCATAAATCTGTTTCCTTTTTTGGTCTGAAGCATCTGTATCCTTTTTTTTTTTTTATTCTTGTGTTAATGCGTTACCCCATAAGCATTAATAGTCAGTCAATAAGTGCCATAATAGATATGCATTCTAATAGGTGTTTGTACCTAACATCAGTGAGCACAGTATCTTAAATCTTGTATCTTGCAAGATTATTTTTATGATATAAATCAACTGTATTGTTATAAATCAAAGGTTCTGTTATCGTTATACAATTATAATCTTTCTTAAAATATTGTCACTTAAATATAGATTGATATTCAGACATTTAGTTTAAGCTAGAGTAATATCTGAATTTTAATAAATAGATCTATAAGTAAAACGGGAACATCTTTCCAATTCGGATCTGAATTTGCTTTCATTGTGTAAAATGTCCAAATTTAAAAGGACGTCAAGCAGAAAACACAAGTGCCACAATCATAGAACAAAAGTTAAATATTACTGTTGTAGTGCTAAAGGTTGATGTACTTTGCATTCTGGATATATTGGACTGAGGCCCTTGTGCAGCTTTTGTAATCATCTAATCATCTGTGCAGCAAACACTTACTTTGGATGAGAGTTGACTTTTCAGCTTCCTTGTCTGAATAGCTTCACAATACTGTTGTTTTATGTCTTCTAGCATTGCTGGAGTTAATAGCAAAAAATGGATTTACACCAAGACAAGGTGGCCACTCAGACTTCAGTGGGGTATCAGGACCTCGCCAGCGACAGAGCACCAGTGAAGATACCAGACCTGAAGAAAAACGTTCGGACACCTCAAAATCCTACACGGCAGATCAGCTTGATGCAGTGAGAAGGTACGACTGTAAATCATCTAAACTAGGTTTTGATTAGAAGAAAACTCTTTACTTGGAAATGGGGACATATTTTTAGTCTTCATGTGCTACCTAACATTCCCAATCGTGTGTTCTCCACGCAGGATAAAACAATGTAAAGACTTCTACGAAATCCTCGGGGTTCAGAAAGATGCCTCAGAGGACGAGCTCAAAAGATCATATAGAAAACTTGCTTTGAAATTCCACCCGGACAAGAATCATGCACCAGGTGCAACAGAGGCATTTAAAGGTAACCTGATCACAGATGGTGTCCTGATCAGGGACTATAATCTTGTCTTTTAGTCTTTCATTGTGATTGCTTTGCATGATTTGACTGCATACATCTTTGATTCCAACAGCTATTGGTAACGCTTATGCTGTTCTGAGCAATGTTAACAAAAGACGACAGTACGATCAGTGTGGGGACGAAAGAAGACATCCCTCTACACATGGCCACAATGGAAACTTTGAACCAGATATTTCACCTGAGGACCTCTTTAATATGTTCTTCGGAGGAGGCTACCCATCAAGTTAGTGCCACAGTATTTGTGATACAGTATTTTTAAGATAAGATATAATAAAACTTTATTCATCCCACACCTGGGAAATTCTTTTGTCACAGCAGCAAACAAATATAGTTAAAATAGATTTAAATTTATTCCTTATATTACCACTTATCATGTGTCTATTAAGTGCTGTCTCTTCTACATTGATCTAGATAACACTCATGTTTACTCTAATGGTCGGATGCGTTACCAAAGGAGAGAGAGAAGAGAGCGACAGCGAGATGTGAGTTTGATACTATTAGAGCTCCTGTAGGTAGAGTGCAATTTAACCAGCAGGGGGAGTCATTCAATCATCTTTCAGAGATTGTTTTTTCTATGTGTGTGTGTGTGTACAACGTGTCTGTAATGTGTTCTTTTGCAGGGAGGTCTTGCTCTCTTCGTGCAGGTCATGCCCATCCTCATCCTGGTTATTGTGTCAGCTCTCAGTCAGATAATGGTCAACAACCCCTCCTACAGCCTGAGCTTCAGGCCGTGAGTGTGACCCCAGCCCCAGCTTAAGACAGATGTTAAATTGCAAGGGACTTAAAAAATAAAATTAGCTTCACATTATGTAGAATTAATCACAGCAATCTGATCCAGGTTTATTTAATTAATTGTTCTTGTAAATAATGCTGATTTATAGAATAACCACCCCAAAAATACAGTTTTATTGCATCCTTAGACAGGTCCACTGTATAGATTTTTCAGTTTCTTATTCAGTTTGAAATAACATCTTGATGCTGCCTCAGATAAATAATCACAGACCTCTCCTGTGTTTGCTGGCTCCATGAGTCTGGCCACTCTTCATGTTGCCTTGTCTTTGTGATCCAAATGCACTTCTGTAGTTTCTGTGAGCCATTATCAGCTGTGAGTCACGCTAGCCGAGACAGACAGTGCCAGAGCTGTCATCCTTGTGCTGCATTCTGTCATGTGACATCTCCCACTCACTCTTTGTCTTATCTTCACGCAGGTCAGCAGGTTACTCGCAGAAGAGGCTGACGGAGAATTTGAAGGTGCCGTATTATGTCGGGGAGCACTTCCCCAGAGAGTTCACTGGTGTGAACCTGAAAAATCTGGAGCGGACGGTGGAGGATGATTATATTTCCAACCTTCGCAACAATTGCTGGAAGGAGAAACAACAAAGTGTGTATAGATGGTGATTCAAAACATATTTTTACTGCCGCTCATACATCATTCATGAAGTGTTTGTGGGTTTCTTGCAGAGGAAGGAATGTTATACAGAGCTCGCTATTTTGGGGACAATGATCTGTACCAAAGAGCACAGAGGGCTCGCACACCAAGCTGCATCAAGCTGTCCGAGATCACGGCTTCATTACATGGTTAACGAGGCTTTCATGATCAAAAGTAAGTCCTCCAGACTAAGACAGTTTTCTCATTTCTCAACACATTTTGTAGTAATTATCTGATTGTTCTTGTTTCCAGGTTTCACCACAGAAGATTACCGGCTGTAAATAGATAAGCTTTAACAACCCGGAGGCTGAAGATGACTCAGCAAGCAACACCAACAAATCAGCATCAGCCTCCACCAAACTGACCACAAACCAAATTCTGTGAAACTGGAATATAATGTGAATATATTGTTTTGAAATGGAAAAGCCACTTAACATATCTGGTCCTCGTGACAAGATGTGATTTTGGAGCCATGAAGCTGGCGAATGTCGCTTCACCTCGGTTTTTGCGAGAATGCAGTATGAAACCAGAACATAGTTAACTTATATATAGTCATACAGATGTTATTTATGTAGCAGTTTTACTAATACCACATGAAATGCTTCCTTCATTATTTTATGCAGTCGGATCAGTGGAGATAAGTTTGAGGGGAATTTGCTGATTTGATATCAAATGCACATTTTTAAACTATGCAGAAATATTATGAAACCTCTGATAAATACACATTCATGTGTAGGGTACGTGAGACACTTGAACACCTGAGATCTGTCCTTTTCTGCTGTGTGTGAGTTAACAAATAGGAAACATCCCTGTCACTTTACCTCCTTTAATTGTATTAGGATCAGAATTATACTGTAGTATAACTTCACTTCACAATAAAAGCCAAGACAATGAGACATGTGCCTACCCACAAAGTGGGACTTTAATCAGTTCTAGTTTTGGAGTGTAATGTCTCTGATGAATCTCATCATCTGTCGGGAAAAAGCAATTTTATGTCACACTTTTTAAGTTTATATTATGCTGTTTATTCTTTGTATTATTTATTTATCAAATAGATTATCAGACAAAGACAACAGTGCAGATCTTGCTCACTTTTTCCACCATGTTTTTACTCCCAGATGAAAATAAAGATGGATGCTGAAACGTGTTGAATGTGACTCACTGCGCCGAGCAGAACAAGCACTGGAGGGGAGACAAAAGCTTAGTCAGCACATAGAAGTCTGCCGCTGAGACTGAGAACTGGAAACATGGCTGTTCGCACGTTTGCTTTTTGGTGGGACGTGCAGCACGTAATTGGCAGGAAATGCAGCGTCACATTCTTTCACCAAAAATACACTCAGCTGTTTTTTAGAGGATGTTGCACCTCTGCTGTCTGACTTTGACGTACAGGCTTTAGTTTGTTGGCAAATTTTGGACTTTGCCTTTACTTTTATAACTTTCCATCATTGATGCAGCTGATAACGTCAAGCTCATGTCAGCTGTACATTGCAAACCAGTTAAACACCATCCCTGACCATAACAGGTGTTTTAATATATGATATATTTACTGGATGTACATTTATCAGACTCTCATTTCTGTCTAATTTTTTCCCCCTACATTTTCATTGGAAGTTGAATACAGCACACTTCATAAAACAAACAACAACAAAATTAGGTTAAAAAATAATAATTTATTTGCGTTCATGAAAGTACAAAAACAGTGCAATGTTATGAGTATTTGAATATCAAATAAAGGTGAAAGCAGGACACACATACAAGATTGAGCTCCACTTGAAATCTCAGCTTTAGCTTGCACATACACTACACAAGGCAAGCACTGCTAGCCCCGCCTCCCACAGCTCCTCTGTAGGCATACAGTTCATCAGTTTGTGTCCAATTAATGGTCATGTGTGAACTAAAAAAAAAAAGTACACAATGGTCTTTAATTACTATAACAATATAGCTAGCTGCCGTCGTATGGTTTCAATAGAAACTGAGGTACGCACTTTAATATTTGCAAAATGCCTATTTACCATGTATAGCATGATGGTTACACATTGTAATTTAAATATCTGAATGTCAGTGAGCGTGTGTTAAAGCCACAGCTGCTCCAGGTACCATGAACTTCAGCTCCTTTACATTTGGACCAATGGGCTACATCATGACAAAGTCCATCCTCACACTTCAGAAGGCATCATATACATGTAGATAGAGTACTAAGGCCCTTCTGTGAGCTTGAATCGTCACTTCGCGGACATTAAAACACGATAGTCCTTTAGCATTTCTCAACATTCTTCGATGAGCAGCTCTTCAGAACAATACAGTTTCTTCTTGATCACACGGAAACCAGTGCTCAGTTTGATAGCTTGTCTCACCACTGGAGTGGAAGGAGACTTTGTGCTGAAAAGTCCTTGGATTTTGGGCCACAGGCCGCCCGACTCGAGCCTCAACACGAGAGTCAGCTGAAAGGTGGGGACGAGGTAGGGGTCCACGGAAAGCTCCCCCATGCTCTCGCAGGTGGCCCCTTGCTCCACACAGAGGTCGATGAGAGCCCCCCTCAAACCGCAGGGCTCACTAGCTGCCAGGTGAAGGAGCTCCTGTCCGATGTGCTCCAGAAGTTTCTCAGGAATGAGCAGTTTGGTACATCGTAAGGCGCAGTCCGAGTCTTTGGCTTCCCTTAGGCTTCGTGCAATAAGGTCCACTACTTCCTTCAGGATCATCTCCTCCATGGGGTCGTAGAACAGGTCATCATTAGGAGGACACAGATCGCTGGAGACGTCTGACCCTGAAGAAGAGACACAAAGAGTTAGAACTTGACACAATCATACACAAGAAAAGTGATGTCATGAAAGATCAGGCATGTTTGCAGCGCAGCTTACCTGTGTCTGAGAGATCGCTGCTGCTGCCATTGTTGGACCCCGACTCAATACTGCTGCTGTTGGGGGACGAGCTGAAATCTGTCAATCTTTGGACCAGTTTGCCCCAGGACAACCTCCTGGGACTGCCGTCCACTGGAGAAGGAGGTAAGCTGCCGATGTCGGTGGATGCAAAGAGATCAGGCATGGTCGTCCTCCGTGCAGTATTCAACAGTATCAGCTGGTTATGAGGAAACAAAGGCAACAGATTAAAAACTTGCATTAACATTCAAAATTAACATGTAATTAAAACACAACTGACAAGCATTTAAAGAACAGCTTGTTAAGAACTGTATGAACAGTTTGCAGCAAGAATATATTTCATTTGACAGCAGGCAGCAGCTGTTTCACCCTTCAAATCAGCCATAAAGCTAGCAAAACTACCACATAATAACATAGTACTTACAGTTTAACTGAGAACGCTGCAGTTCAGGTCGGTTGTCGCTGTTGAAGACGAATATTTGTTGGTTATTGTCTGCAAAAAAACAACAGGCAAACTTCTTCCTCCTGCCCTTCCTCTCTTTTCTCTCAGCAGCTGCCAAAGCTCTGCAGTCTGTCCTGCAACAATGCTTATATACAAGCTGGGAGGCCACGCCCACATCTACCCAGCCAGCCAATCAAAAAGAGAGGCACGCCATCTGAGCTGTATCTTGCCTGGTAACCTGCCAGCAAAGAAAGAAAGACAAACATGAGGAGGAGGAGGATGAGGAGGGGGGTTGGGGTGATGAATAGCAGAACCCAGTGTTGTGGAAATGTACAGGGACTTGCCTGGGCTTGCAGTGGATCATATTAGTGCTTCTTTGTTTAATATATTTGGCATAAGTAACACAATAACACATTGCTCTGCTGCTGTATGTGTGGATATACAATTTTACCAGCAGAGAATAAGTGCGTGCAGCCCAGGCTCAGCTGGTTCAGTGTTGCAGTGCACATTACGTCACCTGTTTTGCTCAAGCATTACATCAGAATTTTTTATCTGCCACACAGCGATGCAAACAATACAAAATGTCCTGCATAATATAACACTAGGTACAATGGTAATAAAGATATTATATAAACATGAGTGAGTACCTTTTTCTGTAATTGGACTCAAAGTGCACAACAATGAATGAATGTAGAGAAATAGAAGAGTAAGAGAAAATATTATCTGGTGTCACCAAAAGTGCTTTAAAGGATAAAACAAACACAGTATGAGAATTAAAAGCTAGAGTTGATTTGTTAGGGTAAGTTATGGACCAGCAGAAGTGTAGCTGTGGTGTTTCTCCACACTCCACAGTGTGCATAACCACACAGTTTGCTCAAAGAAATGTTTTGGACAGCAGCCAGTTTTATGCTGTGCTGCTACACGTGAGTGGGCGTGGGGTAGACTGTACTTTGTTAGAAAGGAACTGAAAGGCATAAACACGTGTGGGCAGAGGATGTCATAAATTAAAAGTGCAAAAGTTTTGGTGAGGAGGAAAATCTTTTAGTTTTAAGTACACTAAATGTGCTTCAGCGGCTTGTGTGAAAACACTGAGAGCAACAACTTGTAAAATGGATTCTTAGAAAGCAATGTTGTGAAACCCACTGTTGACCCCTTGAAGAGGAAACTTAAAGCTCCAGCTTGGAGGCGTGCCCTGTAACATCCATCCTCAGACGTTTGCAGCCAGAACAGTACATTCTGTACGCTCCCACCCTTCATTTGTTTGAAAACAATCACTGAGCAAAACATCAGAGATCTGGACGTTTCTTCGCCGTCATCGCAGAAGGGGAACATGATTTGTGCGAGTGGGTTTCCGACCTGCAGCTTTATCAAGGAGCATAAAAACATTTGCTATATGTAAAATGAGTAAACAACACAAACAACTGCACAAAGATTTAGTTGTCTGTGATAGAATTGAACCCGGTGAGGTGGATTAGGACAAACTATACACTGCCCTCCCCTCCCAAGCAAAAACAAACAGCAACCAATGTGAAGAATGTTCAACTCTGACTTTATTTACAAGCTCTCTCTGTTTTGTGCTGCTTGAGTGAGCAGCGATGCACAGAGCCGAGGAGAGGCTGAGCAGGTCTTCACATTTATGAGTTACAGTGCATCCATGTGGAAACACGATGCTTCACTTCAAGGGATTTCTTACCAAAGATATTATTTGCCTTAACACTGAGCCAAAGAGCACCGGACTGGAAGGATCACCTTTAATAGCCTAAAGCATAAAATCTGTTAATCTATTATGAAAACTTTGAATTACCTAGTTATTAATGTATAAGAAGCTTTTTGTTGACAATGTTTATTTATTTATAAAGCAAACATACAATAGTAAAAGTGATAAAATAATACATTCGCATTCAGTTTCTCCAGGTAACATGTCTCACTTAAGATACAGAATAAACCCACAAAGAAGAAATATCATTTATATACTGAAATAAAACATCTTCCTTTTTTTATTTTAAATCTATTTGGCTGATTTATTAACCAAAGGCATCTGAATGTCTTTCTTTAAGACGGTGTGAATCCCAATAGCTGTTCGATTGGTTTATACCGCCACTCGTCTGCTTCCAGCTCCTCCACCAAGCTCGCAAGTTTCTCCATACGGGACACTTGTTGATCTGAAAAAATGCACAACAGTTGCTTTGTTAGTGCAATTTTTTTTTTTTTTTTTAATTGTGTCAGCCACAATAAAAAAAGCACATTTTGCAGATACAGTTGCTGACTCACCGTGTTTAACCTGCTTCAGTGTTGAGGCAACTTGGTAGCTGAACACAGACTCGCATAAAAATCTGTCAGAGCCGTCTGAAAAGAAGCACACACAAATAACGAAGGAGTTAAATACAGATGAAGAAAACACATCCACTACGCTAACAAAAATGGAGTTACACCAGAGAAAATGAGGGATCTGAAGTCATTTAGATATTAATGACACCAGCAGTACTAATTTTTAACCAAGGTGAATGCAACTGGTTATTTAGTGTATTTCAAGGCAATCAGGCAACAAAGAGCTGAGGATTGCTGACCAACAATGGGCTGAGATCCCAAAGATTTTACCAAAGTTAGATGTGTGTTCAACAGGGATATTTAACTCCAGAAAGTATGGAAGTTCATAGGAAGAGGTTGCAAGGTTTTGTTATGTGACTTTTTATTAACGAGACCTTTGCACTAGTTTAAAACCAAAACATTTGTCTCACTAAAAACAAAAAGACCTTGAAAAAAAATCCTTGCAACAATTTGACAAAACAGGACCATTGCCTTCCTCAAAGAATGCAATAAAAAGTAGCAAATGAAAAACAGCCATCAAGCTCTAAATTTTAATAAAGATAAATTAGAATCAGAAGAGATCAGAAATTCAGATGAAAAGCAAAATTTGCCTGGGATCATCATGTCTGGGACACTGTTTTCTCAATGTAAATGTCTTGAAACAAAATGAACACAAAAATTGCAAAGTAATCCTTTTATATGACTTCCAAAACCCTTGGCTTTTTGGAGACATTTTGGAGGGGGATGAAAAATCCCAGTGTGTCTTCCTTTTCCCAAGTCCTTGTTTCACAAACTGATGTTACAGATTAAACGAGCCACAAGTAAACACGTTTATGCGATCGCTGAAATAACTTATCTGTATTTTTATTGTTCTGTTTTACATTGTACAGCTTGTCCTTAACACTCAGGTATTTTTCCAGAACAACAGGAAGACACATCAGGCTTTTGATGCCAGTAAGATATTAAAGGTTAGAGGAAATTTTAGTGCTGTTGATTTACACCCACACTTGTACTCTCTACTTGAGTGCATGTAACACAATATAGCTGGTACACAGTAAGGATTTTTATATAGCTACTACCATAATATCAGAACATGTACCTGATTGTGTACACTGAATATTGTATAAATTAAAACAAATACAGAAATGATACATAAAGCAACAAGTACACCTCAAATGATGTATTTAGGTACATGTAGCAAGACTGAATCCTACAGCTGATGCAACATTGTCTTCATGTCAAGTAAACTCTGGTTTCAGGCATTTAAACGCATAAACAAGTGCGTTTAGTTCTTTCTTTACATCTTACCTTCCATCATTTCACCTGCACCTTTAGGATATGTGTACAGGACTTTTCTTGGAGGGATGAGCTCTGAAGCACTGAACCCGGAGCCTGTCACCGAGCTGCCGCTCACTCCTCCGGCAGAAGAGGACGAAGAAGACGCTGCCATTGCTTCAGAAAACTTTACAACAAACACACACACAGCCACACACACAAAACAGTCGTTACCACCGCTATAATTTGTGAAACATAAGGACAGTATATGGAGCTCAAGTTAAGTTAAACCCAGTGTTAGTCGGTTTCCTTCCCTAACTGTTATGATACAAACTAACACTACTAGGTAGCTAGCAAGAAAGCTAACCAACCTAACACCACAATAGACGAAAAACCACCCATTAATAATGTTACTTGATACCATAGATTATCAAATATACAACACAATTTACCGTCAGTGTTCTAGTAAATCCACAACGATTTAAAATCCAGGCAGTTGATTCTGTTGTTGTTTAGATGTCCTACCACTAGTTTCCGACCATATTCTGGGTTTACGACAAAGAAAGCACTTTACGTTTAAAGCGATGGCGGCCGTGCCACAGATTACACAGTCATCGGGATTCTTCGTTGTCATCGACTTCAATGAGGGTGGTCGTTCAGTATGTTTTGAAAATCTACTGAAACACCCTAACGTGTCGTAACGCGACAAACGTCAAGGAACTAGTCTGCTGTGAGCAAGTTGCTAGCAAAATAAGTTTTAATAGACAACGTAGGCTAATTTACACCAATTTTCGTGGTGCCAACTCGCCAGTGTGCTATCTATTTATTGGTTTGTGTTGTTAGGTTAGCACAGGATTCGCTAACGTTACCGAGTTTGCAGTATGGATGTGTTACGGCCAGCTCTTATAAATATAAATGGAAGAATATATAGAAGGAATATGATTAAGGAAGAACATTATGAGGAAGAAGAAGATTTCTCTTACATGGGACCATCAGGTCAGTATTAACAGCTAATTTGTGTGAAAGTCCAGACAGTGTGATCAGGCTGTAGCCACAATTGCTTAAAAGTATCTCTATACAAATATATTTGTTTCTAGAGAGTGAAGATCTTGCAGCAGATGAAACCTGTGATATTCACCTCATTGAGCAGACAGATAAGGGATACCGCTGTGCCATTGATGTCCCAAGTGTTCTTTACAAGTGAGTTACCTTCAAAAATACCCATGTTTTGGTTGTAGCATTTCAAAGCAGCATAACATTTCTTTGTGTTTCCTTTTTTCCTGGGCTGTTTCACAGGTACATCATTGGAAAAAAAGGAGAAACACGTAAACGTCTGGAGTTTGACACAAAGACATCTATCAGCATCCCAAAACAAGGAGTGGAAGGGCAGATTGGTGAGGATGAAGAGTAAATCTGGTGACTATAAAACTGATCAAAGAGTAGAAAATAGTTTATCTTTACGTTCTTCCTTTGTCTGACAGTCATCACAGGTTCCCAGAAAGCTGCAGTTTCATCTGCAGTCACTCGAGTTGAGGTCCTTGTGGAGAGTTTCAGGAAAAAGCAGCCTTTCACACACTTCCTGTCATTCCCTCTGAATGATTCCACAATTCAAGAAGGGTTCCTGAAATTCAAGGATGAGGTGTTGCAGCAGTGTTCACAGGTACTGCAGAAGGAAACATATATATGAATAGTAACGACAACAGCTGTTGTGGTTATGTGTTGTTGTTGTATATAATAAAACTCTCTATACCAAACTGTTGTTAACTGATATGTAGGATCATGGAGTCGAGGGAAGCATCTTTCAGAACCCTGCAAAGCTTCATCTGACAATTGGCACCCTGGCTCTGTTAAATGACATGGAAGTGAGAAAAGCATGTGAGCACCTCCAGGAATGTCAAAACTTCATCAGGTAGGAGCTAAGCAAGGTTATTTTATTATACTAAGATTTTAACTGGGTTACTAAAACACTGTAATTATGATCAAAAACATGGCTTTTTGAAAGAAAAACAAAAACGACTTCTTTAAAAATTACATCTGATATTCTCTCCTTTTCTTATTCTTAACAAAGCCCATGAAAATAGCCTCGACTTTTTTGTTAATGCCATAGACCTCTATTTATCTATGTGCTGCAGTTTTGGGGGATTGTTTTTTGTTCCTAATGAGTGGAAACATTCTAAAAAAACCTCACAAATGAAGCGTATAACATTGATTATCTCATAACAATGCTGCACGTCAAGCTTAGGGAGATATTAGACAGTAAGTGAACAGTCATTTGTCATTTTGTTGGATATGAGAGAAATAGACAGATGTAAAGTCATGACCAGCTTTGACAAATTAGCCAAGTCTTGGCCAGATAAATGGGTCGACTCATTTCAGAATACTAAATGAGAACTACTTTAAGACTCTGCTGCTAATGTGCTGGTGCCAAATTCTACAGGACAGCTTCAAAGATCATGTAAAGTTCATGCATCTTCTGTTCAAAGCTGTTTTGGTGGCAAATGAAGGACAAAGAGCATATTAGTCAGGAGAGGAGATTGTGCTTTAGGTCCTTGGTGTATACACTTGACATTACTATGCATCCTGAGTAGATGTCTTGCTGCAGATTGTTGCACCTCTGGATTGGTTTAATTATTGGATTTGATGACAATATAGATGATCGGCAGCCTTAAATAGGTGAACTTGTACTTGGACATTTTGGAGGGTAGTTAATTAAATTATGTCCATTACAAGAAGTCTTGACAAGCAAACTCTGTTTCACACAGTATTACAAGCAGACCGCTGCAGTCATTGCATCATATTGCTTGAGCTGTGATGTATTTGATATAAAACAGGCAAAAACGACTTTGTGTGTTGCACCACAGTGAGTCTGCTTTGTGTTATCTTTGTCAGGGACATCACTGAAGGAAAACCTCTGCCACTGGAGGTGACAGGTATAGAGTACATGAATGATGACCCAGCCATGGTGGATGTCTTGTATGCCAAAGTCAATGCGAAAGACAGATCTGACAAGTAAGTACATCAGCGAAAAATTAAACACATTTCAAAAGCTCACACGTCATTTTAAAAATCCTGCTGGAGTCCGTCTTTCACAGATATATGTGAATGTTGCATACTTTAGGTTGCAGGTGATTGCCGACCGGCTGGTGGAGCATTTTGTCTCAGTGGGGCTGATGGTCAGAGAGTGGGACCGAGTGAAGCTGCACGGCACTGTGATGAACACTTTGTTCAGAAAGGACTCCACAGGTAAAGACATGACCCACACCTGACAGCCTGAGCAGCAGGAAGCAGAGGAGAGAAACTGTTGACCTGCTGGGATCACAGAGGCAGCTGCTGCCCTCAACATGTTTGCCAATGTCCCCTTATTATCTTTTGGCTGAGGCCGGTGCTGCGATGACGACAAAGCTGGATCTTGAACAATTGTAACAACAAAATTTGTGCAGGGGACAAATCAGTGAGGCAGTTCTCTGTTTGGCCACAGCTCTGTTTACGTGCAGGGAGCAGTGTGTTTTCCAAGTACTCTGACAATGGCCCCATTCATTTTGGACGTGGATCAAGTCCAGCTGCAGTTCTCAAATTTGTACTGGGCTGACCAACGACGCAGCACAAGCGGGAGGCCGTGCCACCGCTGACCATGTTTACCGCTGTGTAGATAAGCCCTGTTTAAAACCCAGTGTTCCTTCCTCTCCTGTGTTCCCGTTTCACAAGCTGAGTTTACAAATCTTGATTGTCACTGAACTGTAGCTGCAAGTAAACATGTTTATTTGATCTCAGTGATAACTTATCTGTTTGTTTTTTTTTTATTGTTCTGTGTTACGTCATGCAGCTTGTCTTTAACACTCTGGTGTTTTTCCAGTTGAAGATTCAGGCGGATCAGGAAGACAAGCCATGGGTGAAAGAGAGGCTTTTGATGCCAGAAACATATTAAAGGTTAGAGGACATTTCCTGCTGCTGAATTACACCCACACATGTACTTGTACACCTCTTGATTGCTGTTAATACATAATAATGGTAACACACAAGCATTGTTAAATAGCTAATACCATAATGAAATGAACCTGCTAGCTCGGAGCGTAGTGTCTGTGCTAAGTCTGCACATGTGTCTTTGGATTACCGTAATTATGTCACGGTTTGTGCAATCAGAAAAATTCCAGCGGTTCCTGGGAGCTGAGATGTTGCACTTTACAGTGAATATGGTATCTTTACGGTAATTTCACTAGTGCCTCATAGAAGCCGCTTTACTATATACTACCTGTTGTAAGAGTTTAATAACAGTGACGATGATGCAAGAATAGTAGAAAAACACAAAAACGGATTTTGATTTTATAGTTTTAGTGAACAAAAACACTGCAGTTGCACATGAATGTTAGATTTTGCATGTTAAATTTGAAATTGAAATCCAAATAAGCGTAAAAAGTCCAGGTGGAAATTTGGAGGCTCGGGTGGAAAAGGGTTAAAAAAGTCTGTTATTTGCACAGCCTACAAAAAGTCCTAATACTACTTACCTAATAACACCTAATGCAACATAAAACATGGAAAAAATATGGATAGAGATAATATAATGTTTTTTATTATAAAATATATAAAGAAACTTCACTACATTTGGAGTCCCATGAGATCATTTCGATCTTTGGTTGAAACAACACACTGAAGATAATCAGGTTAATTTTGCAGGTTAATGTTTCACTTCTATCAACTATTGCAAAAGGTGTTTTGATCTCAGGCTGGGACTAAATGATTATGTTCCCAGATTAGCTGTGGTGTGAAATTAAATGTTAACCCACTTGATCTCTTTAAATGTCACGGCCGTCGGATGTTAAATCACAAGCGTGTTTGTTTATGAATTTATCTCCAGTCTGTCTGTACTGGGCGGGGGAACATTGATTCATTCTGGCTGATTATAAATTTATTCAGTAAGTGTTCTGCTTTTTTATGTTGACCTTTCTGGTAGTAACACTTAAACAATGGTTTCAGGTCTCCCAGCAGGCCATGACAGTGTGATAGTGAACCAGCACATCTGGACCCTCAGAGTGAAGCAGCTGTAGTGAATCCAGATGCTATTATTATTTTTTGTGTTATTTACTTTTCTAACTTTGTCATGACAAAAGGTTGTGTGTTTGACAGGCCACAGTTATTATATATATAAGTTCTTTGTATACTTTTCAAACATTAGGTAGATTGTTGTGGTAACAAGACAGATGTGGTTTACTTTAGGTAGTAGCAATAACATTTGAGCCACTTAGATTCTGGATTTTGTTAATAGAAATGTAACCCCTTAAGCCCTGAGCTCTTATTTTGAAATTTCAACTATAGAAAAATACCAGAAACAAGTCTCAGGGTCCCCTAATTGTGTGACCTTGGGGTTTAAAAGATTAAATCATAAATGTTTTTAATAACAATTATATTCACAGTCAGGTTAAACAAAAACATAGTGTGTTAAGGATGAAAGACTGATAGTAATCAGACTTTTTTAAAATAAAATCTGATCATTTTTGCCAACAACACACTGGCGTGGCTCAAAGAGACGATTGATTGACTGATTGACGGACTGATTTGTTTTTGTCAGAGTCAGACTGTAAAATCTTCCAGGCTTCATCTGTAATTTCCTGTGAGTGACAGTGGGATCGTGACACCAAATTGACACTGGAGATGAAAAAGCTGTGAAACTCACCTTCTTTTCTTTGCTCTTTGTTCAAATAACAATATGCTGTTAGTTTTTCTTTTCTCTAAAAATGGCACAAAGGTGGCAAAAAAAAATTGCTTGTAACTATGGTAACACTGTGTTTCCGAGTGACAGTTCCTGTTGTTTTCTCAGTGCTGAGTTTTTCACATCATTAAGTGGTCTGACCTTTTTGATACTGGAAGGTGCATTGAGGTGATGTTGGTGATAGTTTTTCTGATATTAAAGTTACAAATGTGCTGTTTTTATCACAGAAATTTGGCGCTTATTGTTTTGGAGAGTTCGAGCTGAATACTGTGCTGCTGTCCCAGAGATATTCAACCGACTGTACGGGTTACTACAGCTCTGCAGGGAGCATCAACTTCTCCTGAGCCTCAACAAAACTGAGCATCTTCTGAGGTGAGACAAAGTACTGTTGCTAGTTTAAAACACTGCACCAGTCTGGATGTGGTTGTCCAGTAGATGGCAGCATAGTTATTTTGTATTCCTTTTTTATTGACAATCACTTGTGAAACTTGTATCTGAACCATATTTGTTGCTTTGTAAAACCCCTCAGGAACATGTTTTTCATATGAGAAAAATAAAATGTTCAGAGCGGAGACTGTTTGAAATTTCAGACTAAAGCTCATTCAAAAGATGAAACATCCATGCAAATCCATTCTAAGATGCTCTAGGCAGCCAGATTTCTGTTTTTGTACTTCAGTCTTCAGACAATTGGTTCTCTTCAGGGAGTCTGAGTCAAACATCAAAGTAAATGACACACAATACACTTTAATTGAAAAGGCAATCTAAAGAAAACATGAAAAAAAAAGCTGAAATTTGTATTGAAAACTTTACTGCTGCTGTGTGCAGAAATACTTTTGTCTTATTGTTGAAAATAGACAGTGTTGACTTTAGTGAGCTTTTTAGGAATTTGTTGTTGACAATGTGAAGATTTATTTTTGGGTTGAAATCTTGAAAAGTTACGGGTTGAAAAGTTACGATGTAACTTTGTGGGTAGAGCTGCTCTCCTGAAGTACATATACTAAAGTACAGCTTTTAGGTACTTTTACTTGAGTATTTAAATTTATTTAAATTCATTACATTATGTCTTGTTAGAGCCCGACATGTAACAATGACCCAAATTGTTACATGTCGGGCTCTACATAATGTCTTGTTAGACAAAAAAAGTAATAAAACCCAAAATGTAATAACTGGTCGATAATGTAACAAAAGTGCTGAGACCACAAT
>OOFC01049498.1:0-24615 GCA_900323345.1 Pseudochromis fuscus | reverse complement strand
CCCCCTCCAAAAAAAAAAAAGTGTGTTATGTGTATAATGTCTACATAACAGTGCTATAAAAAGAGATGCGCTGACAAGATGTACTTCACCTGGGTAGTAGCCAGGGAAGATAATCCCTAGATGCTCTACAATAACTCACTCTCAGAGAATATTGTATTTTTAATGCTTTGATAAAAGTCCAAGGAAATAGCAATAAAAGTCTCCTGAAAACAGTATAAGCAAAAGTGTTTCCAGTTTCACTATAAACACTCTGACAGTGGCCATTTTTCAAGATCTGGATACTTGGCAGAACAGCTTAATTATGATTTCGATTCATTGCTGGCTCTGTCCTTCCCTGGGGAGGAAGAGAAAGCCTGGAAGCTCCATGGAACAATGGAAATGGATGGACTGCACCACCTGCTGAAGTCTCCGCTGTGCAGTAAAGATGCTAGAAAAACAACCTCAGCTTCACCAGTCCCCCTGGGATACAATATTGCTTATTCTTCAGTTAATTTGCCCCTGTAAGCTTCAATGCAGATCTATTTATACGTTTTTATTCTGTTGTATTTTACTCTATCACTTTGCGTAGCGCATCAAGGACATAAAACAACACACACACACACGCAGTGATCTGAGGTCAGTCTGCTCTTTATACTTCCCCTCAGAGGCACCGTGCTCTGGGCTTACATAACGGGAAAGGAAAAGGGCATGATACACAGGGAACCAGCTGAAAGCAGTCACCTCAAGTGGAAAGGCTGCACAGAAAACAGCAGCCCGCAGAATATATTATAATGCACTATAACTGGTGATGGAAGAGAGGGTCTCCACGGCTCACTTCAGATTTAAAATAGATGCACAGCTACAGCTGATCGCACAAGATGTAACTGTAATAAATCCATCTGCTGGTATGATTGCATGCGATATATACTTGCTAAGTCACTGGTAGTACAGCATGTGCGAGGCATGTCGAGTCATGTGACACCTCTTCCCGGGCTTGGAGTGGGCGGACCATCTGACGGGGAAAGTTATGCCACATGAAGTTGCAGCTTAAAATGCTAGAAAATGTATTCCTCGAAGGAGGTCGAAGGAAGTGAGTCATCACAATGATGAAGAGAAAAGTGGAAGCTTGTGGGAAGTCAGGCAGCAGGAAAAAAGAAACTTACATATGTTTTTAAATTTTTATATTGTGAAGTTGACCCATTAAGAAACTATTTTACAACACGAAAGCAAAGTTTGCTTCTTTTATTTTGGTAAATTTCTACACCACAAATCAAAGTGCTAGGTAACCAAACCATCCACACAGTAATTCAGCCTCATTGTTTGCATTCATTGCTTCCCCTGTTATTTCCAGAGATTTGATTAAAAAGCTCACTTCATCTGTGTCGTGTACAGAAGTGGAAAGTCAGCCAGACAAAGATCCGCGTCATCTCCACGCTGCTCTTCATCCTGTTTGGGTGCCTCATCTTCGTGGCCCTGCCAGCAGTCATCTTCAAGCACATCGAGGGCTGGAGCACACTTGAGTCCATCTACTTTGTCGTCATCACCCTCACCACCATCGGCTTTGGAGACTTTGTCGCCGGAGAAAAAGGTCACTCGATTGATTCTTTTGTATTTATTGATTGCTTTTCATTTTTATGCCTGACACTTAAAGTGAGTGTGTTTACCGCTGAACGATGCCTCGGCCGAGTCGACCGGAGAGATGTGCACAGCAGAGATAAGCCTCCTCTTGACCTGTTCTCTGCTTTATTTTATGTGACTCTCTGCCAGCACTGAAACACATTACAGCCATTCAAATCAGAACATCACATTAAAATAGACAATAAGCAATCAATGTGGTTTTTCATACAAAATTAGACATATTTCTCCTTTTATGTCAACACTCAGGAGATACAAATGAAGGCCTTACATTTAAAAGGAACAGTTTGATGTTTTGGGAAATACTCACTTTCTTGCTGAGAACATGAGATTTATTGTTTGAGTAGTAAAAAAAAAATGGGGGAACCACAAGTAAAGTGACATCTTGGAGTATAGGTCCTGATCATTTTATGTTTATCATCCAATTACTCTTGTTCCTGTTCTCTGTGAAGTCATTATATAAAGCTGACTGTACTAATTAGACCAGAAAACAAACAAAAGGAGTTATTCTAAGTAATAAATGAGTTGAAAGTTGCAAATTATTTGATAGTTCTGAGGTAATTAGACATACAACAGAAGGGACTGTTTAACACATGTTTATTTATTACTAAGTAATTACCTAATGACTGGTTAATAGAGCCATTTAAGTCACATTAAAGTGTTTCATACTGTGAAGTGGTACCAGGTTAGATGTTTTCTTTGCTAGAAAATACTTAAACACAAGGATCCCTGCAAAACAGCCAACTGTCTGTTTGTCATTAGTTTTTTAGACACTTATAAATTCACATCCAGCATGTCATTTTGGGGGCTGCTGTTAGTATCTTCTAGTTTTGCTTTCAGGACTCAGAAGCACACTCAAAGGCAGATGGCAGGTTAACAATCTTTAATTAAGAATAATAACTAATCAGTCAACTGGTCAGGGCTGTGGGGAGGAGTGCCAGAGGAGCCAGAGTGTGAGTAGGAGCAGGATTGAGGAGTATCAGTTGAATCATCCGGGATGGGGTCTCCACCAGCCTCACATCCAGACCCAGATCGACAGGGGAGACCACAGCACTGGGAGGAAGAGCTGCAGCGTGGCAGGACCATAACAGCTGCTTTTTGCTTTTGCTTTTACCAGACATACAAACCACATCCCCCTTTGCCAGATTTTACAGTGAAGCTAAACTGTCAGCTATAAAATCATGCCCATATCGAGTCGCATTGACCTCCACAAGGAACTAAGTGGGGATGCTGTTTTTCTCAAAATGTCAAACTTCCTCTCAGGACTGACCTTACAAGATTTTTATAGTGTTTTCATTTTTATATTAGTTAGACAGAATAAATTATTTATCACCCACTGCATGCTATATACATAAAACAGAGAAAGAAAAGTAAGTGTGTGTGTGTGTGTGTGTGTGTGTGTGAAGCAGGTGGAATTAACTTGATCTGACCTGCTTGGCAGATAACAGCGGAGAGGCAGATGGGAAAAATCACAAACACTTAGCTGCTAGATTGAACTTCCCTGAGCAGGCTTAATGATTATAGATTAGATTATGGCACCTGTGCCAACCCCCGGTAGTTACAGTAAACTAATCACTCTTGACTCGTGTTTGTTACACTGGTGTTATAATAAGCAGCTAACCAAATGTGGAGTGAGCAGTCTGGCTGTGCTGCTTCGTCCCAGCTGATATCTTAAAGGTACAGACCACCCAAAAAGGGAGCAGACAAAGGCAAAATCAGAAACTGAACTTTGGAAAAGTAATGGAGCGCTGAAGGTCTGTGTGCACTGAGGGGATGATTGGCTGAGTGGGAGCAGGTCAGGTGGCAGCAGCAATGTCTGAGACAATATCGTTAGTGTAAGTAAACAGAAAAACACCCAGACTGGATGAAAAACTCCCAGAAAGGTGACAGGAGAGGTTATGATGGTTTAGCCTGTAACTAAAAACCCTGACAGTGGTCGAGGTTTGTGAGGTTTAACATAAATATTCTGCTTTCTCTAGTTAAGTACTGGTATAATTCAGATTTATACAGCTGGGATTATTTTTATAATTTCTAAAACTCTCTAATTTAAAGGTTTATAGTTGTTACAATTACAATTTACAGTGTCATCTTCATTATTATACTTTTAGGTGCCGGAAACAAGTTTACTGATCATCTGACAAAGATAACAACAAGTTTTATTATCAAAAATTAAAATTAAATCTATTCTCTGCCAGACTTTGCCAGTAATGTACAGTCAAAGTGAAAAAGTCTGCCACCAGCGTTACCGTGTAACCTAAAAAGGCTTTAATATTTAAAAATAGCTATGTAATATTATTAGAGCACCATGATTTCACAAATGAATTCAAAGGAGAAGATCTCAGGCCCTGGATATTTTTATTCTATATGTGACATGTATGGTTTTCTTCTTACTTATTAGTGTCACTTTTCCTTTCTTATAGTCTGTATATTCTTACAAAGTAGTCAGAGTTGAGACAAAAGCCTGGGGGGCAATTAAAGGCCGAGCTACAGCAGTAAGACGCTACTGTCTCATATAGAAATAATGAGGCTCATTAAATGAAACAAGGATAAAAATCTAAAGACCTATTTTATGTAACTCGCTGCATCGGGCCTTCATACATTAAACTTGAATGAGAATGATAAGAAACCGAAGAGGATGTAACGGATTTTCATAACTCGTTGCGTGACTTGCCGTTGCAGGTGGGTCAGAGGGTTCAGAGTACCTCGACTACTACAAGCCCGTGGTGTGGTTCTGGATCTTGGTGGGACTGGCGTATTTTGCTGCAGTGCTGAGTATGATCGGAGACTGGTTTCGAGTGATCTCCAAGAAAACTAAAGAAGAGGTAAGTGTTAAGTGGAAAGTGTGTCTACTTCACAGAAAGTGGGAGTGAGAAACTGCTCTCTGGCAAAAAATGAATTTCATCTTTTAAAGTCTTTAGAGAAAAGTGGTTTTGTTGAGTTTCAGAGTCAACGATCGTCTGCTTGTAGGTTTATGTTCAGAGAGACATTTCAGCAAAACTATCTCAGCAACCCTGCCAGCTGCTCTGGTCACACAAAATGTGTTGTTTTTAGAGGATAACAAGATAAAGACAGAGATTGTGTTGTTACTTCCTCAACTACAATAAAACTAAGATTGTCCTGAATAGTGTATTTGCATGTTTCTTGGCTTGAACTTAAATGCATCTCTGCCTCCCTTATTTCTCTATACATGATCAAATTAACTTTTAGGGATGTTCATAAAAACAAATATGCTCTTTGGCCCTCATGATTATCCACCAAGTAAATACATATTAGCTAAAACATTGTAATAAAGATGCTAAGATACAAACTGTTGAACCTCCACAAGGCACAGTAACAGCAACAATGCAAAACTATTTTACATAAACACTGCCAATTTACAATTTGTCCAATGAGCCATAAACCTGCAGTTTTTTGCAGAACATTGGCCTTTTGTAATCTGGACTAGTCTCTGTGTCTTTTGCTGAATTTTATAGTCTTTATATGAGAAACAAGAAAGAAAAATGGTTTCCATTTTCAAACAGTCTGGCCCTGAGTGGAAGTGACAGAGACGTTATGTAGCAGAATGAAAAAAAAAAGGACTTCAGAGAAAACTTGCCTCACTTTCACACCTTTTTGCACCCGTTATACAGAGCGGATGATCTGTCTCAGATGGTGTCAAACAAGGTGCATTTGGAAGTTCATGGATGCCCATAATGCCACTTTCAAGCAGCCAAACAGTTTGCATTATGGATGCTAATGAGAAGCAGCAAGCAGACTTTATTAAATATGACTGTAAACGACCACCATGGATCACTTAAACTAGAGGTCTCCAACCTTGGTTCACCACGGACCGGCCTTCAAGGTGTGGCGGATAAATACAGCAAAAATAGAATAACACAACCAACATATAAAACGAATGTGTCCCCCTTGCAATGAAGCTCTCTAAAGATGTTTGTTTTTTACTCATTTTAGCTAGTTTGCGGACTCATTTTAGCTAGACGGACAGAAAGAAGTTAAGTTGGAGAGAATCCGGTCGATTTTCAAAATAAAACGTCCTTCAGACTCTAATAATCAATACAACAGAAATTATATAAATTATTCATTCTTTCTGTGCGGCCCGGTAACAGATGCCTCGCGGCCGGTACCGGTCCCCAGTCCGGTGGTTGGGGACCACTGAGTTAAACCACACATGGAGGAGACACATGTGACCGCACGTCCTTGCAGTGTAGATGCTAGTGTGTCCTGATGCCTCCCCAACAACGACGTAACAAACACGTCATCAGCGCAGGACTGAAACGACAAAATAAACAACTTCATCTTATCACTTGAAACAGCTGGAACAACCCGTACATGCACAATAGTTGGCAGGATGGTTTGAAGACGCATGTTAAATACAGGTGTAAACAAAGCGATGTCTCTGCTTCAATCACCCGAGACACACGTTCAAAGTGTAAACAAGATCTCGTGCCTTTTCCTGCTGCTTTAGGTTCATTCCTACACTCAATCCCACTAAATCTGTCTCCCCCTGTAGTGATAGAGTAACAACACAGTTCCAGCTTCAAGGCATAAATCTTAAGGGTATGAATCTCCATGCTGCTCTCGCTTCGTGGAGGTGATACCACCTCGTGCAGGAGTTGGATTAAATATTTCTAGTGGCTGCTGCTGAGTAATAAAACACTGCTGTTCTGGCAGGTTCGTTACTTACATGACACAAGGCTGGAGAGCTCCATATGTCCAAATGCACTCTCCAAGCTCATCCTATGTCTTGAGGTGGGGGGATATGTGTCAGTCTGCAGCGGGAATCCTTGCACAGGGATAATTAAGAGTAGAGCTGTGAAGGCTGTGAGCTCTGCAGAGAATTCAATCACTCAGAGAAAAGGTGGTTTCAGTGGGAGGAGGGGAGGACTAAGGATGGTGGAGGGGCGAATAGACAAAAGTGCGAGTTTTTGTGCACACACATACTGTCGAGCGCCATAAATTTTAATTGCAGTGCTTTAAACAAGCACACCTCAGAGCCTAATAAAAAGTAAACAGCCTTGAGAAAGAGCTCTGATGCAATAAACAAAACACACTGTGCCTATCAGGTACAGTCTCCTGCCACTGGGTCACAGACACACAGCTCAACCACAAAAAGGTAATTTCTTATTTATTGCTTGAGACTCCTGCGCTCAACATTTTTAGAAAAAAATCTCACCAGGCAAGTGATGGCGGGATAAAAATATGTCTGCGCCTTCTCAAGTGTTTACAACATCTATAATGGTAGAACACAGTCGCACACAGTGAAGCTTTAATGTAGCAACTCACAAGAATAATGACACTACATATTATACCTCATCACATCATTTAGAGCATTCTCCTCAAGGATTAAGTTCATCTTTCTGAGTAAGTCTTTATGATACTTAACATTTACTGCAAATAATAGATGAAGGTTATGAAGTTTCATGTGCATTTCTAATTGGAGAGCAGGCGAGACATGTGGAAGAAAGCTGTTCAACAGCAGTCTGACCCCACCAGTGGACAAGGCATTCATGATCACCACAGTGAACTCTATTAATTATTGGTAAGCTGCTCCCATTCAGGAGTCACTTCTATTAACCTGCACTTTCTGACAATTAATACAATCAGTAATAAAGACATGAATTTTGTGCATGGATAATAACTCAGTTATTGTACAAGTCACGTTCAGGCATTTAAAGTACCAATCATTTGCTTTGTATGTTTTAGACCTTTAGCATAGACTGTATAGAGAATGGATGAAGCAACATGACGTCACTTGTTGGTTTGTGGACTCTCATTTTGAAGTTTGGCATTTGAACTCATCATGTTAGTTCTTTAGAGCGAGCCAGACGTGACCATATTTGGATATGAAAGGAGGAGAGATGAAGCGGGTCCAACCTTTGTACCCGAGGATGCTCCCCAATGTGTACAGATCTGTCAATCAAACAAACCACACCTCTAAATGTTTGTCTTTTTTAAGCCTAATGTCTACTAAATTATGATATTTTTTTTTTTTTTCATAATAGGTGTTGACTTAAGCTAATGACATCAGAATGACCAGTGAAAATAATATTGAGAGAGTTTTTCCTGATTTAAAAAGATGATTTTTGAATTGAAGTCAGAAATATTGCACATTATTGCACTCATGCATTGGCCTCCTGTTGCTTTCCACATAAATGTGTCAGCTACAGCTGTTTGTGTAGAAAGGAAAAGGTAATCCATCATAGTGTGATTTGCTATTAAAACTCTAACCCCCCCCTCCCACCATCATAACCACTGATGTGGTTCTTCAGCACTGATGCAGCCTGAATACAAACAAAACAGAGACATTTACCAAAGCCTCACTTTTCTATCAGCAGGTGTAAATGCATCAACAAGTGCAGGAAGAAGATGTTCCTGTTGATCACCTGCGGACATTAATCTTTACTTTTTCCTGCAGGTTGGGGAGTTTCGAGCACATGCAGCCGAGTGGACAGCAAACGTCTCTGCAGAGTTCAAGGAGACCCGCAGGCGGCTGAGTGTTGACATCTATGACAAGTTTCAGCGTGCCGCATCCATCAAGCGCAAGCTGTCATCGGAGCTGGGTATAAATGCGTCCATCAACCAGGAAATGACCCTTGGCATGAGGACTCTGTCAGTGAACCTGTGTGAGGACAGAGAGGTTAACCCCAGCTTGACACTCTCCCTCACCCCCGTCCCAGGGGCCCTGACGAGGAACGGCAGCCTCTATCTTAACGGCCTGAGCCCAGATTACGCCGACCGGCGGGAGATCGCCATCATCGAAAATCTCAAATGAAGAGCGGCGTGAAAATAAGATTTAGGGAATGGAGTGAAACATATCTGGTGGTGGACAGAGATCACATTTTGTGCTTACTGACTTAGCATCACTGATGAGGTACCCATTCATTATATAGATAGAGTTCCAGTCATCCAATCACTTAAGCACAGAGCAATCATCAAGCTTTCTACCTTACACACAATAGCTCACAGGTTGAACTCATTCTGTGAAAGTAGTGAGACTTTTATTATCCCCCCGCAGACGTGATTGACAGCCAAGCCAAATCAAGCGCTCCTGGAAGGAAGAAATGATTACATCCGAGGCCTGACCCGAACCAACTGCTCTCATGAGCAGGAAAGAAAGGAAAGTCCACAATGAGGAAGCAACACACTGGATATCCTCCTCCCGAGCCCCCTGTTGCCACAGAGACAGAAATACATCCATCCAAAGCAATAGATGTATCTGTGTTCACCTCTTGTTTCCAGAGGCCCTGAAATCTGCATCAGATGAAGAGGATCCTCACCGCTAAGTACACCGCACCACCAACAACCAACAACAGTCCTGAGCTCACACAGAGGAATGTGGCTTTTTCTTTTAATTTGGTTTCGACTCGTCACACTTTGAATTTTTTACGCCTTGCATTCGCCGGTCAGTCTGCCCTCACTAAAGAGATGAATGTTGACATTTTAGGTTCTTCATGACTGATATTTAGCTTTTCATCCTAAAGAATAATTCACGCGTGCCTTACTAAAAAGGATGACGACGCACGAGAGACTGAGAAACATCCACTTCTTACCTGTTACATCCGAGCACAGCAGAAAACCAGAGGACATTTTGGTTCTGATGTTCATTTGAAGACGAATGTGTCGTATGCATGACGAACGAGTGGAGAAATGTCTTCGTGAGTTTGACTGAGATAACTATTGGGAAGTATGTCACATCTTAAGCGTTTTAGGTGTTTATTATGACACATTTTACTGTGCAAAGTTACAATAACCGCACAGTGCCAGGCGTGCTGATCAAACCACACCCCCACCCTGTACCAAAGTAATGATCCTGTGTTTGCTGACAGAAGAATACAATAGTCGTTTATGTTGTTTCTAAATCCTGTCCTGCAGGGTTTCTAGAAATTGAACCAATAGGAACATGAAGCTTGGTGCATCAATACATTTTTTGTTTCAATAAGCCCCTGGCATGTGTGGTACACTGCAGACATGAGATCTCTGTAGCTGGGAGGCATATCACCACCTCACTGCTTTCCATGGTCGAGCTAGTTAGGGAACATTTTCTCAGCTGATAAACACGCGGCCTGTTATGTTTTGCCAATACTGAATGTATATCATCAGAAACCTTTATTTACTCTGCAGTGATTCAGCTATGAAGGGTTTAGATGTGTAGCGTCATCAAATAGAAATAGATGATTATGATTTTAATAAAACGTCTCTCCGCAGCCGGTGTTGAGAAAAAAATTATCAAAATGTTCGAAATTTGTCACTTTCATTCAGAATTTAAATAGTTTCTTATTTTGAGTGAGCCAATTTTTTATTCATGGTATTTTTGCAAGGATTGATCACGCAGGGGTATTTTAGGTTTTGGTGTCTCCCAGATAAATGGTTTTTCAGTGCATTTCTCCAGCAAGATATGCTGCGCTAACCTTAATAGAGTCGATAGTGCCGTTTACAGTTTGTAGCATCACGAAACACATTTACAATACAGTGTGTCTTACAAGACGCTACGTCGTGTGTTATGCCAAATATCTAATTAATAATATTATGTTTGTAGGATGTTTCATGTTTAAAACTGAATACGTGTGCGTGTGTGTGTGTGTGTGCGCGCGTGTGTGTGTGTGTGTTATAGTGCATTTCTGTGTGATTTTATTTTTTAACCACACAGCAGAAGCCATGTGCAGCAACTGTTTGTGAACTATTTATAAGTGAAGTTTTACACACCACTAAATTAAAACAGGTTGTGCCAAACAAGCTTGATCTTACAACAAGATTAATTAAATTCATTAAACTGGGAGGATTTTAAATTACATTTCTACAAAGACAACACACTTTTATCTATCTATCCATCTTAACTAATACTTATATTTACAAAAGATTGGAAATGAATAATGTACTCAGCTTCTTAAAGCGATAATTTTTTAAATATATATAAATATCTGTTTATCTTGATACTAATTGATGCATCACTCAAGTCTTTTGAGCTACATTTCATTATGTCTTAAATGGTCCATCTCGTGTGAAACTAGTCAAAGACTTTTGGTCGCAACACATTTCATGGCAAACAAGTGGATTACAGGTTTGCTGTTTTTCTCTGGACTGGACCTCCTGGTTTTCTTGAAAGGTTGTCTTAAGGGAGGGCGCTGACTCGTGCAGAGCCTGACTGTAATGTCATGAGCTGTCATGTGTGATCAAATCTAAGAGGACTCACCAAGACAGTGAGAGTGAAGCAAGTGGGATAAAAATAACGATAGTAGGTTTCTAAAAATACCGTCATATTCCTCTTTGTGTTCCTGAAAAGCAATCCCTGATATGTTTGCTGTATGTTTTATTGGCTCGGCCAGAGAAACACTACAAGTACATTAATGCTGAGCTGCCTGAGAAAAAGCCATCCCAGCCTTAGTGTAGCTCTACGAAGCAAATCCACCTTAAAGTCGTCGTATTGCTTTTTCCCAGTTGCCCGTGTGATTGACAGCCTGTCAGAGGGTCAAGGAGCATTGTCAATGAAGTGTTACATAATATGTCAAGCCATGTAAGCATGATTCTGACGGCAAGTGTGTACGTGCATGAATGAATGTGTAACTGCACGTGTGCATTGGGGTTTAGGGAAGCTCATTACTTTTCCACCCACAGCAGCATTTTCACATGGCATCCTCTTCGTATCCCAAGGTGACGGTTTTTAATTAAGTCTGCGGATCACATCGAAATCCCAATTCAGGCATGTTGAATGTATCTACCCATTCATGACGGCAGAGATGAGCCTCATTATGAATGTAAGCACATTCATTATTTAACGTTGTGATTAATGTTTGCAAAGGAGTTCCAATAGCTCAGAGGACATGCTGTGAAAACAACAGGCTCTTTGAAGCCTCCACTGACACAAAACACACAATGCCATAAAACATGATTATGTGCCAATTATTGTCATAAATGATCATTATAGTGGTTAACAGTATTGCCAATGTTAGCTAGGAAATTTGTAATTAATATCAGAGGCATCAGAAGCCATTTTTTCATGAACCACAACTTTGGTAAGGATTTGGTCTTTTGTCTAAAATGTATGCATGAGAATCTTGTAAATGAGAGTCGCCATGAAAAGACCAGACACCTTTTTAAAATTTTCAATAAACTTGTCTGTAAAAATGTGCCCATATACATTTGAGGGGTCATGTATTCACATGCACATTTTCTAAAAACATCATGATTTCAACAAGTGTTGCATGCGACTTTAAATGTTACTTCCAGTGTTGATAGATCTGATGTGTCGATGATCCCAGGCTTTGCTTTAGTTTTTAACAACAGGATAGCATCGTATGTTTCCAGTATGTTAATATGTTAATGTTGGTATGTCACTTCAAATCATGACACACTTTTCTGAAAGTTTAGAATAAAATATTTTATATGCAAGAGTGAAAGTTGCTTTTTTTTAATGAATGAAAATATAAGTGGTGTATATATTTGGCAGACTTCCCTGCTTGTGTCACTTAGCAGTTTCCAAGCTTTGTTGCACAGAAGAATAATCTTTACCAGGCTTTAGTCCCATGTGCAATGCTTGTTATTCAGATCAATTCACTGTGAGTTTTGTTTTTTCCATGCTCTTTGTTGACAATGAGAAAACAATCTTTTAAAAGATTGTGCCTTAAAAAAAATCAATTTTTCCTTTGTTCCCTCGGGTTTTCCATCATTTTTATTGCTCACTGTACTGCGTTTATTTCTGATCAACAACCTCTGCTTCTGTGCAGCCCAACAATAAAGGACACAATGGTGCTGTAATCCCATTAACGCAATGACAGACACCACCTGGTCATGGATTAGAGCTGACAAACAGATCTGAGTCACAAGTTACCAAATGTTCTTTATGGCTCACAAGCACAGCGTGGACTGAGAAGGCTACCACTCCTGAGTCACTGGTTTGGCACTTTTACCTTCTACACCTCACACATTTTGTACTGTTTGTGCAAAAGGACAATTTTTTTTTAATAGTTTCTGGTGTAGTAAACACAGAAATACAACAAACGATATGTGACATGATGATGATGATGCTGATGCTCTTATTTTTAAGATCTGATCACAAGTGAACAGCGTTAAATACGGGCGTAAACAACCATCAGGCTGCATGGAGATCCGATCACTTAACCCGCATCTGGAGGTGGTCTGGGACGCATGTTGTAGTGTAAACGCTAATGCATCCTGACAAAAACATCACAGAAAATATCTGTTAGAGCCCAATAAAAAAAAATGCAATGAAACCTGAAATGTAATAACTGATCAATAATGTAACAAAAGTGCTGAGCCTGAAATGTAATAGAAAAAAATTAATAAAACCCAGAACGGACCCAAAATGTAAGAAGTTGTTACATTTTGGGCAAAGTTTTTACTTTTTGGGCTCAGCATCTTGTTACACTATTGACCCGTTATTACATTTTGGGTTTTGTTACATTTTTTTAATTACATTTCAAGCCCAGCAATTTTGTTACATTATCGACCAGTAATTACATTTTGGGTTTTATTACAGCCCTGCACTCATCTGCAACTCATAAACAACTTTGTCCTTACACTTTGTCCTGAAACAGCTGGAACAGCCCATACATGTACAACAGTTCATGAATGATTTCACCTTCTCCTGTCTTTTAGCGAACTGTGCTAACTGTTTACAAAATCTGCTGCTCTTCTGATGAGTGCGGTGGGCTTTGATGTTACCATAGTGACATCTAAGTTAGGACAATTCCAAGGGCCCCTGGCTGACAGGGGCACCAAAAAATAGGTAAAAATTAAACTTTGATTTTGCTCTCTGGGTGGTGAATATATTTTTCAAAACGTTCAAAAACAATCTCTTTGTTTTTTGCAGTAAAAGTTAAATATCCACATTGACCAAAAATACCCATATTGACCGACCACCCCCCTGTATCTGCATGAAATGGTTTGGTCCTGCCTTAGAGCACTCACGGGTGACGGTGCTTCCAGAAGTCAGTTGCACCAGAGCTACAGTGCTGCCTATAATACTAAAATAAAATCAGGTTTTCAAAACAGGAAAGAGAGAAAGGAGAGAGAAGAGAGGCAAAAGAAAGGTGTCAATATGTGAGCCAGTGTTTCTCCAACAAAGGTGGGTAGCTTAGCTTACAGTCGGTGAGTGGTAGGAATTAACCTGTTAGCTTAATGTCCATAGTGAAATAAGCTAGCTACAGACTAGTGTTAGCCTACATCTCACTCCTTTTTAACCAACATTTAATCAGTGTAGGTAAAGGTTTTAATGGGTCAGTTAGGTCCAAGAGATGTGGTAACAGCTTCCTTGGGGGGCCCAATGTGAGTTTTTTTCATGGCGGTACCCCAGGACATCTGAACACAAGTGGTCAGCAGGACGGTTGGAAGACACAAGCTAAATACAGGTGTAAACAAAGATGTGTCTTGGCTGTCCGCTTGTGATCCGAGACCCACTTTAAAACCAAGTGTAAACAGATTCAAAGACACGCTGATCAGGCCCTGTGACAGTTAATGTAAACTGACAGGTTACTTAATGACCAAAGATAGAGAGTGACATTGTGCGTCACCTGACGGCCTCGACCCTGTCAGTAGACAGTAAGCACATCCTCAGATGCTACTTTACACCAAGAGGATACATCTCATGACTTTGTGCCCTTCAAACAAAGGCTGGTATGAGTCACAGCTCTCAGTGTTGATTTTTCAGACTGGCTTCATATAAAAATAACTGATGCAACCTTTGTTGGCTCAGCAGTCACAGTTTCAGTGTTTGAACAGTCATAATCTGCAGACTTTAGATTGTATTTGGTAAATAAACTGAATTATATAATTTTGTGAGGCCCTATTTTTTTCTTTTTTTTTAAGCAGTCTGATCATACAGCAGAGAGCAGACTATGCTTTCTGTGAATCCTCGCCGTCACTGTGAACCTTCAAATGGCTGCTTGTGATTAACTCATCAGTAAACATCCAGCAGGAAGGCGCCACAGAGCCAGGCTGATTGGAAATTGGTTCATTAGTGACTCTGTCTGCAGTGACATCACAGACAAACGGTGAGTCAGCCGCCGACCACGACTGTCTCAGGTTGGTACGTGATGAGAGCAGCGGGGAGATTATACCTCGCTCGCTGAGAACGAGCTGTGTGTGTGTGTGTGTGTGTGTGTGTGTGTGTGTGGGGTGGAGGGACTTTACGTGAGAGGTCCTTCAAACTGTCTCATTCACTCGCTTTATTGAGCTTATAATTGACCTCATCATGTCTTTTTTTTTTCTTTTTTCAGTTCAGTGTTGGAGATTTTTATATCTGTGACACTATGAGTGAGATTTGAGCTTACCACAAATATCACAGTGCATAAAAGGAATATTGTTGGTTGCTTTCAGAGACATCTATTCCTTGTTTTGTGCTGCTACTGTATCGACAGCCTCAGCTGGAAAGGTCATCTGAGCTTTGCTGAAAATCACTCAATGCTCAGTGTGCCCAGTGCCCCATATTCATCTGTCTAGACAACAAGTCATTTGATTGTAGCGTCTTTATACATTTTCTTGCAGGCAGTTATCCTTCCCTCCCAGTTACACCTCAAAAAATGTTTTTTCAAAATTAAAAAGAAAAAAAAAATCATCAAAAAGTAAATTTCATAACTGGCCTACTACATGTTTACCACATGTACATCTACACCATGGATCGCTGGTTTAAAGGGTAGTTCATCCAATAGCTGGCAGGAGGTGTCAGGGAAAACCAAAACGTTGGTGTCAAACAGGAAAGTCAATGGACAACAATCGACAACTTCAGGCAATCCAGACAAAACAAACAAGCAAACAAAAAAATAGACCATGTATAGAAATGGACAAAGTGGAAAAAAGTGCAATACCCCCGACAGCCACCAGATGCTGGCTCCAACAGACTTTAATTCAAAAGTTGTAATTTTCAATCATGAAATAGTCAATATATTTCCTAAAAGTCATTCTGATGTCATTAGCTAAAGTCAACTCATATTAGGTATCAAAAAGAGGAATATTTACACCTAAACACATTAGGTAGTTTTTTCAGGGGTCAAAGGTCAGACATGCCTCCTCAGGCCTTCCTTCATATCCAAATATGGTCACTTCTAGCTCCAAAAAACCAGCATGGTGACGTTCAAACGGCAAACTCCTGGCTCCTGATGTCACGTTAGTTTTGTCGAGTCTATACACATGTGAGGCTGCAGATCAAGCTGTTGTATCTTAATTGTTTAATCTGTACACAAACAGTATTCATATGGAAAAAGTATTGGTGGGGAATTTTTTTTTTGGAGCATTGACCATATGTGTTGATTCTACACCTTGAGTTTTTTTGAACAGAGTAAACTTACAGGCTGGGAATTACTGAGCTTTAGAGGTGCCGTAGGGACATTTTTGCTGCATTATAATAGAGACAAACTGGCCACTTTCCCAATCAATATTTCCCCAAAGTGTTGAACTATTCCTTTACTTTCTTTAGTGTAACCTGTTACTCTGTGCGGGTTAGGAAAATAAGGTTTTTGAATGGAATTAAAATTTGCCAAATACTGAGGATATTGTTTAGATCAGTTAGAAGAGTCCTCGATTTACCTTTTATACTCAGATAATCTCAAAACCGATTCAAAAAGTCAGCCTGACAACAGAGACCAGCTCTTTTAGCCGGAGGGACAGAATTCAAACTTTGACCTTTTGCTGAATCTCACAGCATTTTCCTGTCGTGTCCAGGCTGTTGCAGATAGGATATCCTCTCATGCTGAGAAGATAAATGACATCCTGACCTTTACTGCTTCAGTGCTCCCTGTGGAGCGTGAACAGATATAGTTAGAGAAGGTGTCCTTGATAAATAGTAATGACAGCTACCCAGATATGTAGCTTATAAAATACCTTTAAAATGGGTGGTTGGCGTTTAACTGAGAGATCTGAGATAGATAAAATGAATGTTTTGCATTTTCCAGTTTGAAAAGATTTTTACTCCATTGGACACATTTGTATTTTAACAGCACAGCACAGACGTCAAGGTGCGTCCGTGCCCTTGAATTTATTTTCTGAATTTGCTCGAGACAGTTTGAAGGAATAGATAATCTTAGATCCTTCATCTACTCTCAAGTGTGTTTGAGGCTGAACTTTTTCAGATATCAGGACATTTCTAACAAGAGGTTTGTATTTTTTGATTGACGGGAAAAATAGTTTAGTGTTTTGAAAAATTCAAGAACTCAAGGATTCTTCATTGTCATTCTGCTCATGAGACATGAAAGAAGAAGCATACAGTATCCAGGTCTCAGTTACTCAAACATGCATTAAAGAAGATCTAATAGATAAATATGAATATGACAAATACCAATACTTGTAAGTACTCTAAAGCAAAAGAAAACAAAAAATATAAATAGATAAGTTTGAACGGCTGGATGGATGGATGGATGGAAGTGTATGGTACATAAATATAAATACTCTGGAGTACTCTGAAGTGAAATATAGCCTGGAGGTTGTTGCCCAGATGCAGCTCAGCCTCCTGCCCGCATGGTGGGGGGTGTCTTTGGTGATGCCTTGTCCTTGCATCTGCAGGTGTAGATACATCTGTACGTAAGTTTGATCTATTCTTGTGATGAGTCATAGAAAAAAAGACTTGTCCCAATGAGACAGTAAAGCTGGAAGTGTCCAGCTCTAATGGTTTTTATTAAGGTAAAAAACCAAAGCAGCACCTCTGCACTAGATTTCCCTGCACTTGCTTTCATATTCAAAATGTTTTAAAAAGGTCAGACTGTGAAAGGTGCCACTAAAAATGGCAAACCCACAATTTCATGGTTACTTGAAGCGGTTACTGTTCTTAGGTGTTTTTCTTAAAGTCAAACCACTCTTTAGCTCAGTGTGCACTGTCTGTCTCTGCTGTCAGCGCTGATGCAGAGGTCAGTGTGGAGTCACAACAGTTGTCGCTGTTTGCACTCACCCTCCACATCAGCCAGCCTCTGCAAGTTGAATGGATGTCCTTTGTCTGAAAGGTGTGCAGTTAATGCCTGGGTGCACCTGCAGATTCGGTCTGAGAATAGCCCTTTAATCTCTCTGTGCCTCTATTTCTGCCACTGGTCTGAAAATGTCTGACTACATCCTTCCTCTGAGTTATAATCGTATCATTCCTCAACTTTGACAGTGAGGAGAAAAAATAAACGCAAATTTGTTAGATTTGGAAGGGATGGTTACACGATGGTTAATATATCTCGAACAGTCCGAGTCTCAGAAAAAGACTCTGGCTATAATTTCGTACATTGTTACAGCAGCTGTGCAGCAGCTCCTCTGAAACACTGAAGAAGCAACAAGAACTTTGCAACGAGTGTATTCATTTACATCAGATTGGTTTCAATTTCCTCCCGAACCCCAAAGATAAAGACACTGTCTGCAGGCGTGACTGTGCTGGGACAGGCTCCAACTCTTCTTCCAGCTCCTGCATCATCGGGAGCACACACTGATACATCTGAATGATTTCTCATTCATTTGGAGTTTCTGCTGAACTGGTTGCTTGGCAACCTTGCAATGATAACAAGACTTTTTAGACGTCCCTTTACCAGGGCTGTGTTTGCCAAGAAATGGCTATGACACCTAAATAAACGAGTGAAATTCAATGAGAAAATGGGAGGTGGATGTTTGTTTGGACAAAGCCAGATTAGTTGTTTTCCCATAGAGTGCATATAGACATGGACAAAGTGTGGCATTTGATTGTTGCTACGTTGGTTGTTTGAAGCCAGAAGTTGACCATATGTGTATATGACAGAAGGAGTGAGGAGGCGGGTCTGACCTCTGAACTTGAGACTGTCCAATGTGATGGAGGCTCTGCCGCAACACTGCTCTTATCAGAGGCCGGGCTTGTCAATCAAACTAACCATTAACCACAAAATACACTCAAAATATTATGAAATTTGGCATAATCTAAAAATAAAATTTGCCTTTTACGTAACATACATCTTGATTTCTCAGAACAGCAAAGACTCAGGTGTATGTTCTGTTCCCAGAAAGTAATGACTGATACCAGCTCACCACTTTAGCCGCTGTATTGTTTGAGGTTTTAATTGTGCTCTCTGTACTTTCCAGTGGTGATATTTCAAAGCCTTTTATGAATACATTGTGATAATGGCTAAAATTTCAACGCACTGGGTTTCAGTAATGTTGCCCATCATGGCCTGAAATGATTGAAAAAGCCATTGTATTCTGCTCATTTAACTTTCCCCCCTTTCACTGTGTGGTTACGTAGTTACCACATTTACACCTACTCAGCATCTGTATTTATAACCACTTTGTGTGACTGGAAAGTAGGAATGAGACATTAAAGTGCAGCCGTTCCAGACGGACTGAGATGTATTCATGCGCAAGAAAAAAAACCTTCACTGAGGGCAAATTAGGAAGCAGCTTTAAATCCATCTACACAGAAAATTCATGCTCGACCAGACTCCCACTGTAACTTTAATTGGTGTGCTCTGAAGCTTTGGCCTATTGGGAAATTTGAAACAACTGTTGGGAACAACAGCACACAGAGCACAAGCATTATGAATGCACATGAATGACAAGCAAATCAATGCACAGTGTTTGACTGTTGCTAGTGTGCTGAATCTGAGTACATTTCCATGCACTTGATGATAAAGTGTGGAGGATTGGGGGAAAAGCCTGATATAATGTGCTATATGAGTATAGACTGTATAGACTGCATATAGAAATGTATGAAGCAACCAGGCCTCAAACATTAAACCACTGTAGAAGTGCCCACTCCCAATGGACACTAGATGCTGGCTCCAACTGACTTAAATTCAAGTCAGTTTCAATCAGGAAATTCGCAGTCAGTACATTGTAAAAGGCCATAATGTGATTTGTGTGTATAAATGTTCAAATAGGAAAAAAGACAAAAAAGGGTTAATGTGGGTTGAATTATTGGGTAGATTTGTTGTGATTTATTTTGACATACGACCCGGAAGTTACCTGTAAATACTTCCGGCTGTTGACACGGCTGTCATGGCAGCCACAGTTCATTGCAGCGTCGCTCAGGCCGGGTAAGATTGTTTTGCTAGTTGTTAATTGCTTGGCAATGTTTCGTTTGTTTGTTTGAGTTTGTTATGTGACAACACGGACCTTTGTGCCGCGCTATTGTGTTTGTTTATACAGCTGTCTCGTTGACGATCACGCAACGCAAGCATCTCGTTCATGGTCACTAAATTAGCATTCCTTGGAGAGCGCAGAGAGAAATATTTATTGTAAAGATTCAGATATTGATGTCCTTTATTTAACTGTGAAAAGTTTGTTTGTGCGTATGTTTTAAACAGTTTCACGGTGTCGTAAGGTATTCGTCGTGAAATCTAATAAAGACCTTACCAACAGTCGAGCTGACGCATCGTCAATCCAAGGGACTGCTACATACATTATTTCCACAAGTCAACTCTTCTTACCAGTGATCTTTTTTAGTTTATCCAGGAAAGAAAAACACCATTGAGTAGATATTAGACTTCCAGTGGGGGGTAGATAGAACTCATGCACACTGGGCAGTGACCTCAGGTTCAAGGCTCAGACCTGCCAACCGTTACTCCTCCCTTTATGTCCAAATATGGTCACTTCTGGTTTCAAACAACCAACAAGGTGACATTCAGATGCAGAACTCCCAGATTCAAAATGCAAGTCCACAAGTTAGCAGGTGATGTCACGTTAGCTTTGTCCTTTCTATATATAGACGATGTACTGTATCCAGCTCATATCATATTACAGTCTAGTTTTAACATCTGGGAAATTATGGTAATCACGAGTCTCCTTGTGGTGGATGAGCAGGACTTTGAGACAGAAGGACCAAATAGAGAAGAAGGTCAAAGAAAACATACAGAACTTAATGAATGTGATTAGCATCTGAAAATCTTTATTTACACACACACACACACACTTATTCACAAAGTCCACTGAAATGAATCTAAGACTCGTTTTCTCAACTGCTACAGCTGCACAATAACCACTGGCAGGAGATCAGTGCATTTTGAGGGCTAAGGTCTTGCATACAAAATACATGTGCTTCCACATGCACCGTCATACTTTGCATACACAAGCAGCTACATGCAGTGAAGTCAATTATAGCCGGAAAAACTGATATAGTTGTATATTTCTCTGAAGGGAATTTTCAGTTTCACCACTGAGAGCACAGATGTTCAATCTGGAAAGGTCTGGACTACCAGCTATGAATACCAGCCAATAGTTTAGCAGGAACAAATAACAGTGAGTCCCACTATTTAGGCCCCTGCAGTGGGTTCACTCACCCAGGAGGGAGGCGTGTGACAAGTGAGGAAAAACACAAAAAGACATCTCAAAGGAAATCTCACACACAAACACATAAAGTGTCCTGTCACAGTGAAACACAGGAGATGCAGCTTCCTCAAATAGTGTCATATCCAATTTACCTAAAACGTTTTTGTTTTTTTGGGTTTTTTTTAAGGTGTCATTAAGTATTTGTAATATGTAAGGAGTTGCTGGTGGGTGTGAACACAAAATCCCTCAGTATTTCTTAGGAGTATGTCAGCATCCTAACTCTCAGTTTTACAGCTCTCATGAGTGTAATTTCACAGCAGACAGTGGACTCTTCGGTGGACATAGCTGAGGCATTAGCAGCTGAAATGCTAAGATATTTCCCTCAAGAGTTGGAGACCAAAACCAAAGCTAAAAAATAAAAGCATCAGTATTGGAATTCAATGTCAGCTGACTGAGAGGGAAAACCCCAAACCCCCTGCTGCTTCTGATGTGAGATGATTTATGCATTAGCTGTCTTCAGAAGATCAGCCCTGCTGCTCGCCTTGTAGACACATACTTTACTGTATTACTGTGTTCATGGATACAAAATGAATGAAGCCAATTATTAGTTGACTTAGTCTTGGTGTTAGATTTGGTTTTGATGCTACAGAAAGTGACAACAGCTGCATAGCCAGATGTTTTTTTCTTACACTTCTCATGAAGTTTAATCATCATCAGAATTCAGTGGCTGATTAAAAGGTTTTTAAAGATTCAGCTGCTCATATTTTATAGTCTATAAGGATGTAACATGGATGGCAAAAACTGACTAGTGAACAATGCTCAGTGTTTGCAGGATGTGTGTAAAAAAATCTAGCTTTTTTTGTTCTCCTTCTTCAATTACTTAAATATTTTTATAATGCTCCAAGGGTTTATTATTAGGCCATTAATATTTTAATTAAGATACAGTAATATTTAAGCAACATTTAGAAAACTATATATAGGGAGCTGAACAGTTGATGAATCATTAATGGAGAAGAGGTGAGATTCAATAAGTTAATTCAGGACAATGTACATTATTGGACAGTCATATACATGTATACGAACTGAAAATGTGCCAGATTGTAGCATAATTGCTTGTTTTCATGTGTTTACACCCCCCCACACTCCTTTTTGAATGAAGATGTGTTTTAGTAATTTCTTCTTTTGAGTTCTTGCAGTTTGTAAAATAATCTTTTTGTGTATATGTACATATACAAAAAAACTTCACATCATCAAATTTTTTCCTTGTGTCACTCACAGATACTACTGCATTAGTGTACTCTACTGTACACTACTGTATTGTTGTTTTTATTATTATTATTATTATTATTATTATTATTATTATTATTATTGAAAGCACTTTGGTCTGCTTTTATGTGGTTGGAAAGTGCTTTATAAACAAACTTTGATGACAAATACGACCACTGAGATCTCAAAAATGGCTAAACCCGGTGCCTCGCTTGATTTTATCCCCGTACAGAGTCATGTCATCATGTCAAGTCGTGTCATAAGGCTCTGGCAACAATAAGCTTGTCCTCCATTTCTGCTCCTCTGTGATGTCAGGTAATCTAAACTCTGATTGGTTTTCACAACACCAGCATTTATTGGCTAAGTAAAACCTTTCTTAACTTGCATGCATGCAAATTTGCGTCTACTGACGTCTTTGCATTCACTCATTATGTGATTACACCGTGGTATAAATTCCCTTCTCGTTTGGTGTGAACACAGCTTTAGACTCCCCCGCTCAATGTATACGTTTTGTAATGCTTGCGTCTTTAATTCAAATCCAGACGGTTGATTGAAGTCGTTACACAATCACAATTATGAAACAAGTTCAGTAGAAACTTTTTCATCAGCTTCACTGAGGTCTGAAGTTATAAAACACTAATCAAAAGGCGAGAGCTGCGAGTCCTTTATCTGAATAGAAATAAGGAAATTCTAGGAAGTATGAATGGGAGTTGATGTAACTCAGATACAGAAATACTTCATGGTTGTTCTGAGTCTTTCTGCAGATGAACAAGGTGACTAATCATTCACGAGAACCACCTTACACAGAAACAGATGCAGACCTCTCAAACAAGTGAGTGAGCAGAGCAGTGAGCAAACAGAGAAGTGTAGGTCGACTGGTGTAAACAATGATTAATCAAACAAGGTGACAACACTGAGGCTAATTATCTCAAGACTGCTCAGTAGAGAAAACTCATCCAGGAAGAGCGTAGAGAGAAAACAGTAACAGAGGAGAAGGAAGCCCTGCTGTGACACAAACCACTGTCTTCCTCTGGTTCTTTAAACTCAACAGCAAGAGGCAGTCTCCTCCCACAGAGCTCAGCCAATATTTCCCACAAAGGGAACAACACAGTGAGCATCCACAGACACAAGCCAGGATGAGACAGCAGTGGACTCTTCATTGAACTGTCTTCAGTCTCTCTGGTCAGTGCAGAGATACACTCACTGTTATTTAACAACAGCGAGACCATTTACACTGAGGGTGTATCAGCAGATAAAAGCTATAGGGGACAATAGCTAATCTGATGGATATGGTACAACTCTCCATGATGCAATATGTGAGACATACAGTGCAACACATTACATGGAAGTGGGAGGACGCAATGGTCTTGGGGATCTTCAACTCATATAATGTTTGCATTAAAAATTGTTTCCATTGCAATGTAGTCCAACAAAAAATGTTTAGTTAAAGGACAATACTTTGTCAATTGACCCCTACCTCCTAGTAGCATATACTGTATATGGAAATGAACGAAAATGACATCAATACCCCCGACGGACACTAGATGCTGTCTCAAATTGACCTACATTTAAAAATGGCCATTTTCAATCATGAAATACTCAAATAAATTTTTCCCACAAGCCATTCTGATGTCATTAACTGAAGTTAATTCTTCTTATAAGTGATCTGGTGGTCCACCTGAAAAACTATCAACATTAAGTAGATAGTTGGCTCCAAAAAAAGAATATTTAAGGCTGTGGTTAGTTTGATTGACAGGTCTGTTCTCCCATGAGACGAGTTGAGTCAGACCCGCTTCCTCACTCCTCCCTTCATATCTAAATATGGTCACTCGTGGCTCCAAACAACCTACATTGCGATGATCAAATGTTGATCTCTGGCTTCAAAATGAGTCCACAAACCAGAAGGTGACATCACGTCAGCTTTTTCCATTCGATATACAGTCTGTGGTCTGCATGTATTAAACATATTTAATTAAAATCCATGAAGTAAGCACAATATAAATAGTAGAAGTTGGTGATAATGCAGCATAGAGGCGAATTGTAATTTGTATTGTACTTAAATGTGCATCCTGTCCTCTCCTGGGGCCTTACCTATAAAACTCTGCGGGAAAATCTGACAATAATCGTGCGTGGGAACGCAACGCAAACTTCTGTCCGCAAAAAAAAAATCGGGAGCTAAAAAACTGTCCACGGCACAGCTGTCCGCAATTTCCTGCCAATCTTGCGCAGAACTTGACGGTGGTCTGTCCCACCCACAATCCCGCCCCAACTCTACCCCTTGGCACCATATATGGGTATGCAAATGAACTCATGAATGAAATTTGGGTACATTAGAGGGTGTGACGCATAGCACTGTTACATGCACGATGGACGGTAAACGACCGAAGAAGCGACCCTTCAGCGAGACAGAGATCCAAACCCTCATCGGTGAGGTGGAGAGCCGGTCTTCTGTCCTTTTTGGAGGACACAGCAGTGGGGTGACAAATAAACGAAAAACGTTGAGTGGGAGCAGGTGACCACAAAGGT